>UELW01000249.1:0-12245 GCA_900490495.1 Danionella dracula
GAACACTTCTCCAGCTCTGAACACATCTCCAGCTCTGAACACTTCTCCAGCTCTGAACACTTCTCCAGCTCTGAACACTTCTCCAGCTCTGAACACTTCTCCAGCTCTGAACACTTCTCCAGCTCTGAACACATCTCCAGCTCTGAACACTTCTCCAGCTCTGAACACTTCTCCAGCTCTGAACACTTCTCCAGCTCTGAACACTTCTCCATCTCTGAACACTTCTCCAGCTCTGAACACTTCTCCAGCTCTGAACACTTCTCCAGCTCTGAACACTTCTCCAGCTCTGAACACATCTCCAGCTCTGAACACTTCTCCAGCTCTGAACACTTCTCCAGCTCTGAACACACCTCCAGCTCTGAACACTTCTCCAGCTCTGAACACTTCTCCAGCTCTGAACACTTCTCCAGCTCTGAACACTCCTCCAGCTCTGAACACTTCTCCAGCTCTGAACACTTCTCCAGCTCTGAACACTTCTCCAGCTCTGAACACATCTCCATCTCTGAACACACCTCCAGCTCTGAACACTTCTCCAGCTCTGAACACTTCTCCAGCTCTGAACACACCTCCAGCTCTGAACACACCTCCATCTCTGAACACTTCTCCAGCTCTGAACACACCTCCAGCTCTGAACACTTCTCCAGCTCTGAACACACCACCAGCTCTGAACACACCTCCATCTCTGAACACTTCTCCAGCTCTGAACACTTCTCCAGCTCTGAACACACCTCCAGCTCTGAACACACCTCCATCTCTGAACACTTCTCCAGCTCTGAACACATCTCCATCTCTGAACACATCTGCAGCTCTGAACACTTCTCCAGCTCTGAACACTTCTCCAGCTCTGAACACGCCTCCAGCTCTGAACACGCCTCCATCTCTGAACACACCTCCAGCTCTGAACACACCTCCAGCTCTGAACACTTCTCCATCTCTGAACACTCCTCCAGCTCTGAACACTTCTCCAGCTCTGAACACATCTCCAGCTCTGAACACATCTCCATCTCTGAACACTCCTCCAGCTCTGAACACACCTCCATCTCTGAACACACCTCCAGCTCTGAACACACCTCCATCTCTGAACACACCTCCAGCTCTGAACACTTCTCCATCTCTGAACACTCCTCCAGCTCTGAACACTTCTCCAGCTCTGAACACATCTCCAGCTCTGAACACATCTCCATCTCTGAACACTCCTCCAGCTCTGAACACACCTCCATCTCTGAACACTCCTCCAGCTCTGAACACTTCTCCAGCTCTGAACACTCCTCCAGCTCTGAACACACCTCCAGCTCTGAACACTTCTCCAGCTCTGAACACTTCTCCATCTCTGAACACTCCTCCAGCTCTGAACACTTCTCCATCTCTGAACACACCTCCAGCTCTGAACACTTCTCCAGCTCTGAACACACCTCCAGCTCTGAACACTTCTTCATCTCTGAACACTTCTTCATCTCTGAACACATCTCCAGCTCTGAACACATCTCCAGCTCTGAACACATCTCCATCTCTGAACACTCCTCCAGCTCTGAACACATCTCCATCTCTGAACACATCTCCATCTCTGAACACTTCTCCAGCTCTGAACACTTCTCCATCTCTGAACACATCTCCATCTCTGAACACTCCTCCAGCTCTGAACACTTCTCCAGCTCTGAACACTTCTCCAGCTCTGACCACACAAGGAAAGGTGAGGAGAGAGAGAGAGAGAGAGAGCGAGGAGAGGCAAGAGAGAGGAGAAGTGAGTGAAAGAGCGAGGAGAGGAGAGGCAAGAGAGAAAGAGCGAGAGAGAGAGAGGAGAAGCGAGGAGAGGAGAGGAGAGGCGAGAGAGGAGAGAGAGGAGAGCAGACACAGACGGAGTGATGGAGCTGGCACAGGAGTCATCGCCATCAGGCTCCAGATTGGTCTGAACTCAAACGCTAATAGACTTCATGAATTTTTAACATGACTCAAACGCTGTCGATTTATTCCCTCGCTGAGATCTGGAGAGGAGAACTCACATTTGATCGGGTTTTTCCTTTCTGAGAACATTAAACCAGCAGCGTCAGCCTCGAGGACTTTATTCACAGAGAGCTGAAATTAAAGAGTTGGATGTGTAAGGAAGTACAGAGCAGCAGATCTCACAGAGGTCCAGTTAATAAAACCTTCTTCAAGTAAAAGGTTCGGAGCGTTCCTATTTTAGCTCCTATTTTATTTCCACATTTGTTCAAATAAAATCATTTCAAGTGAGATATACGAACAGCGAGGCCTTTTTTTTTGTAACAGAAACCTACATAAACTAATAAAAGTGCAAATAACTCTATTTCAGTAAAAGTGAACATCTAGGAAAAAAACAGTAAATAAAAAAGCTATTTTCTTGAAAAAAAAACTATTGCAAAACAGTTTACTTTTCAAATAAAACGAAAAATATTAATAAAATAGAATGCAGTATGGACATTTTAGGTGGAAAAATAGCTTAAGATCCTCCTTTTTTCTTTGTATAGTTTTATTTTTTTAATGAGGACTGTGCGCATGTGACATTGGTCAGCCTGAATCAAGAATCGTGATAATGTTTTATTGTAGAAAAAGCTGGCTCCGCTGTTTTAAGTGCTCTTTCACAGCAATCTCTGAGAAAACTGAATGTTTTTTTTAATTGCCCCAAGATACCCTCAGAGAACGATGGTTCGCACGTTTCTGGGCTGTAAACGTAAGTGATTAGATCTCTCACACTGAGATTAGATTAGATTAGATTAGATCGCTCACGCTGAGCTTCCAGTTGCTTCACTGT
Source organism: Danionella dracula (assembly GCA_900490495.1). NCBI lineage: Eukaryota > Metazoa > Chordata > Actinopteri > Cypriniformes > Danionidae > Danionella > Danionella dracula. The sequence continues at coordinate 2,768 of UELW01000249.1, forward strand.
TCACGCTCTCACCTCAGACTCCGAGGGAAGCTTTTGCACAAACGAGGCCGAGCTTTAGTGACGGACGCTCGGATCGTTTCACCGACTCGGATTTTTGAGTCCGTTCAGTAAATGAACGAATCTTTTATCGAGTCTTTTCGTTCATTTCTGTAAAATACCAATAAAATATTGTGTTCCCGAACACATTTAGTATCTACACAAACGCGAATCACACTACAAATAAGACAAAACTATAATGCTTGAAGATAAAAAAGATATTTTACTTAAGCCTACTTAAAGTCTTTTAGTCTGATTCAGTTCAGCTCTGATCTGTGTTTAGGTTAATGTCTCATTCGTTCCTCACATTTCTTCTCTCTGATGGTAACGAGTTCAGTCCGGCCCCGGGGCCTTCTGTCACGTGACGCTCCTAATATTAACCAAACGCAGTTTGAGCCGGAAACAGAAAAGATTAGATCTTTTCTCGCGTCTCCTCTCGTTCTTTCATCATTAATGATGAGCGTGTTACACGCAGAAAACCAGAAGGATGTTGCGCATGCGCTCTGAACGAATCCCTTCTCAGACACGATTCGTTCCGAAGGAGTCACATTAAAGAGTCGTTCAAGAAGAACGAATCGTTCATGAACGACACATCACTAGTGTGTTTCATGGTGGCTTTTTGACTGAGACGAGTATATCAGGCAAAATGGTTTGGAGCTGCCAGATGGAATAATGAACCAATACTTCCCTGTCCACTCGGTGCAGTCAACAGCACCGAGTACATTGAGAAAACCGGCGATTGCTGCAAATCGCATTTTGATGTTGGCCTGTTCAGCTTGCGCATAAGGAAAACGGATGTATCGAGGGGCCATCCCCACTATGGCGTCCCATACGTATGGCATGATACGCCTCAGGGATGACTGCGACGTACCCGATCGCTCTGCCAACTCTCGCTGGAAAGCACTAGTGGACTAATGTGGTCAATACTGGCACAGGAACACACAGCGCATGGGTTCTCCGCGAGGGTCGTTCCAATACTGGCCGTAATTCAGAACACAATTCCAAGAGGATGGCTCTTGGAAATGGAAATCGGCTCATGAGCCAATCATCATCATGAGCAAGGAAATCTTCACGCTCTCTGAAAACACGCTCCCTCCGTAGAGCGTCTTTAGCAAGGTCTTCTAACAGCGCTAGCGCATCCATTATGATGATAAGTTATATACGCACATACCTTTTTATAGCCCATTCATTCAAACAAATGAGTAAATTCAAAGTATTTGCACCTGGGTAAGAATGCTAATACAGGTTGATACAATTAGATTTATTGGGTGATGTAATAGGATAATTTAGAAGTTTTTCATTTTAAATAGCTATTGCTATTTGGGACAGTTGGTGTCGCCAAAACTCATACTCTTCTAAAAGAGTGCGTACGCACGGTCAAGAGCATCCGTACGGTGCGCACTTATTTACGGCAAGTTTATTTTTTATAAATCCCGATATGTGCGTGGAAAAATGCGTACGCATATTTCTATGTCCATTTTGTGCGTACGCAACGTTTATACATCAGGCCCTAGGAGTTTGGACACACCTTCTCATTCACAAAGTGTTCTTTATTTTTGAGACTATTAAAAATGAAAATGGTAGATTTACACTGAAGGCATCAAAACTCTGAATGAACTCGTGTGGAATTGTAAACGTAACAAAAAAAATGTGAAACAACTGAAAATCTGTCGTTTTAGCTTCTTCACAGCAGCTCCTTCTGCTCTGATTACACTTTGCACACTTTTGGCGTGTTCTCTTGATGATCTTCAGGAGGTGGTCTCCTGAAACGCTCTTCTCTTCTCAGGAGAGCGCTGTCAGGTTTAATACGTGGAGTTCTCTCTTATAAATGGAGTCGAGAGCATCAGTGGAGCTGAGCAGAAGATGTTCTCTTGATGATCTTCAGGAGGTGGTCTCCTGAAACGCTCTTCTCTTCTCAGGAGAGCGCTGTCAGGTTTAATACGTAGATTCTCTCTTATAAATGGGGTCGGGAGGATCAGTGGAGCTGAGCAGAAGATGTTCTCTCGATGATCTTCAGGAGGTGGTCTCCTGAAACGCTCTTCTCTTCTCAGGAGAGCGCTGTCAGGTTTAATACGTGGATTTCTCTTATAAATGGGGTCGAGAGCATCAGTGGAGCTGAGCAGAAGATGTTCTCTCGATGATCTTCAGGAGGTGGTCTCCTGAAACGCTCTTCTCTTCTCAGGAGAGCGCTGTCAGGTTTAATACGTGGAGTTCTCTCTTATAAATGGAGTCGAGAGCATCAGTGGAGCTGAGCAGAAGATGTTCTCTAGATGATCTTCAGGAGGTGGTCTCCTGAAACGCTCTTCTCTTCTCAGGAGAGCGCTGTCAGGTTTAATACGTGGAGTTCTCTCTTATAAATGGGGTCGAGAGCATCAGTGGAGCTGAGCAGAAGATGTTTCTCGATGATCTTCAGGAGGTGGTCTCCTGAAACGCTCTTCTCTTCTCAGGAGAGCGCTGTCAGGTTTAATACGTGGAGTTCTCTCTTATAAATGGGGTCGAGAGCATCAGTGGAGCTTAGCAGAAGTCAGGAGGAGACTCAGCTGAGAGTTCACTAAAGAGATTGTTAGAGTTTGTGTTATGGAGAGAAAAGCACAGATGAGTAAAGAACAACAAGTGGCCATCATTACTTTAAGAAATGAAGGTCACTCAATCCCAAACTCTTGTTGAATGTGAAGGTGTGTCCAACCTTTTGCTCTGTACTGTATACCATCAGACAGTAACACAGAATGGTCTGTAGAGGGTGACAGTGGTAGATGTAGCCACAAACTAGGTGGAGAAATTAGCACCAGTCTGTTTCAGTCCACGGTCTATCAGCTCATGTGTGTTGTTACCACAGCTATGATTGACCTGAAACACAGACTCAAACCTAGTATTTTCAACTCGTTTTCTCTTCCTCGAGTGAGTAGATGAACAGCGGAACTGACTTGAGTTTCAGCAGAACCATATTTTGTCGTACAATTCCACACGATTTCATTCAGAGTTTTGATGCCTTCAGTGTGAATCTACCATTTTTAATGTTCATAGTCATGCAAATAAAGAGCACTTTTTGAATGAGAAGGTGTGTCCAAACTTTTGGTCTGACATTATATATATATATATATATAAAACATCGATTGTCCCACCTACATAACGGTTTTTAACCTGGCTACAATAATCCCCATCTTTTCACAGAAAGAGTTGAATCTCCAAAATGAACTGAAACTGTTCAGCGAAGCTCTCTCTGCTTTTATGTTTCCAGCGTAACATGTAACATTCCAGCGCGGAGTGAAGCAAGGTGAATAATTCATGGCAGACTGCATTTTTCCTGCAGGAAAAGTCCTGCGTGTGTACCCATCTCGTTAAAGACTCGCAGTATTGATGGAGTATTGATGGAGAGTTCCCGGAGCCGACTCTACTGTAAACATCTCATCCGCACAGAAGCCGTCCCGAACACCGATATGAGATCAGAGCAACATCTGAGCAGCTGTCAGAGAGATTTATCGACAAGCCCTTCTGCTGCAGACAAACAGAACCACGAGCTTCAGGGTTTCAGCTACGGAGATCGATCCATGGAGGTTCATTTATACAGCACCGTATAAAAGCTGACTCAAACAGACAAACAAACAACAAGATAATAAACAGTAAAAGTAGTTCAGCACTGGGAATGACACGAGATGTTCTCCCTTGTGTATAATCCCTTGTTCTTTTGTGTTTTCCTTTGTTTGCTTGGCTCTGATGTTGTCACACTCTTATGGTTTCACTGGAAACAATGGATTTATATTGTTTATACTCGAAAAGAAAGCGGAACAAGAAAGTGCCGTACACAAAAAACACAACCGCACACAAACGTGGGAGCTGCTCTGCAACATACCAACATTGAACCAGAAAATAACAAATGATAAAAGCACAAGTAGACAAACATTTAAGATAACTAGAAATAAAGCAACAGTAAAAGTTATCTCTTCAAACGGAGTAAAAAGTGGTCTGATGTTGTCACACTCTCATGGTTTCACTGGAAATGACGACTCGGTTCTGTTCTTTGTTCCTTGTGTATCATTTCCAGTTCCTTTGTGTTTTCCATTCTTTGATTATCTCTGATGCTGTCACACTCTCATGGTTTCACTCTACTTCTTCCATTTTCGTTGAACTCTGCGGGTAGTTAATTAGTCCCCTTGCTCCTGTCTCCACTTAATCTCCAGTAATTCACAAAACTTAACTCATTCATTCATTCAATCATTCTTTCATCCATCAAACCATTAAATTATTCATTCGTCCATTAATTAATTAATCAATCAAAATATCCATCCATCCATCCACCAAACCATCCGATCATCCATCAAACCATCCATCCATACATACATTCATTCATTCATCCATCAAACCATCCATCCATACATACATTCATTCATTCATCCATCAAGCCATCCAATCATTCATTCATTCAATCATTCTTTCATCCATCAAACCATCTAATTATTCATTAATCTATTAATTAATTCATCTATCAAACCATCCATACATACATTCATTCATTCATCCATCAAACCATCCAATCATTCTTTCATTCAATCAATCATTCTTTCATCCATCAAACCATCCATACAAACATTCATTCATTCATTCATTCATCCATCAAACCATCCAATCATTCATTCATTCAATCATTCTTTCATCCATCAAACCATCCAATCATTCATTAATCTATTATTAATTCATCTATCAAACCATCCATACATACATTCATTCATTCATCCATCAAACCATCCAATCATTCATTCATTCATTCAATCATTCTTTCATCCATCAAACCATCCATACAAACATTCATTCATTCATTCATTCATCCATCAAACCATCCAATCATTCATTCATTCAATCATTCTTTCATCCATCAAACCATCCAATCATTCATTAATCTATTAATTAATTCATCTATCAAACCATCCATACATACATTCATTCATTCATCCATCAAACCATCCAATCATTCATTCATTCATTCAATCATTCTTTCATCCATCAAACCATCCATACAAACATTCATTCATTCATTCATTCATCCATCAAACCATCCAATCATTCATTCATTCAATCATTCTTTCATCCATCAAACCATCTAATTATTCATTAATCTATTAATTAATTCATCTATCAAACCATCCATACATACATTCATTCATTCATCCATCAAACCATCCAATCATTCATTCATTCAATCATTCTTTCATCCATCAAACCATCCAATCATTCATTAATCTATTAATTAATTCATCTATCAAACCATCCATACATACATTCATTCATTCATCCATCAAACCATCCAATCATTCATTCATTCATTCAATCATTCTTTCATCCATCAAACCATCCATACAAACATTCATTCATTCATTCATTCATCCATAAAACCATCCAATCATTCATTCATTAATTCAATCATTCTTTCATCCATCAAACCATCCAATCATTCATTCATTCATTCAATCATTCTTTCATCCATCAAACCATCCATACATACATTCATTCATTCATCCATAAAACCATCCAATCATTCATTCATTAATTCAATCATTCTTTCATCCATCAAACCATCCATACATACATTCATTCATTCATTCATTCATACATACATTCATTTATCCATCAAACGACCCAATTATTCATTCATCCATTAATGAATTCATCAATCAAACCATTCATCCATACATACATTCATCCATTCACCAAACCATCCAATCATTTATTCATCCATCAAACTATCCAATTATTAATTAATCCACTGATTAATTCATCAATCAAACTATCCATCCATCCATCCATCCATACATTCATCCCTCAAATCATCCAATTATTCATTCATCCATTAATTAATTAATCAATCAAACCATCCATCCATACATACATTCATCCATCAAACCATCCAATCATTCATTCATTCAATCATTCTTTCATCCATCAAACCATCCATACATACATTCATTCATTCATCCATAAAACCATCCAATCATTCATTCATTAATTCAATCATTCTTTCATCCATCAAACCATCCATACATACATTCATTCATTCATTCATTCATACATAAATTCATTTATCCTTCAAACGACCCAATTATTCATTCATCTATTAATGAATTCATCAATCAAACCATTCATCCATACATACATTCATCCATTCACCAAACCATCCAATCATTTATTCATCCATCAAACTATCCAATTATTAATTAATCCACTGATTAATTCATCAATCAAACTATCCATCCATCCATCCATCCATACATTCATCCCTCAAATCATCCAATTATTCATTCATCCATTAATTAATTAATCAATCAAACCATCCATCCATACATACATTCATCCATCAAACCATCCAATCATTCATTCATTCAATCAATCATTCTTTCATCCCTCAAACCATCTAATTATTCATTAATCTATTAATTAATTCATCTATCAAACCATCCATACATACATTCATTCATTCATCCATCAAACATCCAATCATTCATTCATTCATTCAATCATTCTTTCATCCATCAAACCATCCATAAATACATTCATACATTCATCCATCAAACCATCCAATCATTCATTCATTCATTCAATCATTCTTTCATCCATCAAACCATCCATACATTCATTCATTCATTCATTCATTCATTCATACATAAATTCATTTATCCTTCAAACGACCCAATTATTCATTCATCTATTAATGAATTCATCAATCAAACCATTCATCCATACGTACATTCATCCATTCACCAAACCATCCAATCATTTATTCATCCATCAAACTATCCAATTATTAATTAATCCACTGATTAATTCATCAATCAAACTATCCATCCATCCATACATTCATCCCTCAAATCATCCAATTATTCATTCATCCATTAATTAATTAATATATCAAGCCATCCAATCATTCATTCATCCATCAAACCATCCAATTATTTATTCATCCATTAATTAATTCATCCATCAAACCATCCATACATTTATTCATCCATTCACCAAACCATCCAACCATTCATCAAACCATCCATTCATTCCTTACGTCCTTTATTCACTCAATAATTTATGCATCCATTCATCCTCCCATGTCATGCATATACGCATTTATGTGTTCATTCATTCATTGATCCATCCATTTATTCATTCATCCATTAATGCATGTACTCATCCATTCACTCATCCATTAATGAATGAATAAATTCATGAATTTATTTATTTATCCATCCATTCAGTCATTTATTTATTCATGCACTTATCCATCCATCTATTCATGTACTAATCCCTTCATATATACATTCATCACAACAGCGTAGAAGTTCAAAGACAAGAGGACTCATGAGAGGAAAATGACAGAGTTTATAATAACTCAGAACAGAGAGGATTGATAGATTTGCTGTGATCGAGCCCGGATCTCTCTCTGCATGTAACCCAGGCGAGCGCAGGAAGCGACTGCCGCTCCATCAAGCGTTCTCTGGTTGTTTCTACACACAAGCTATTTTTAGAAAAGGTCGATGCAGAGAAAAGCCCTTGTGTGTCGACATTTGACTAAAGCGCTGAAAACAGCAGGACAGCCTGACTCTCTTTTCTTTTGTTCCAGCTCTCCGTCAGGGACGAGTGGAGAGAAAGAGACGCTCGTGTGAATGAACGAGCGACAGCCGTTTAAAGAGAAACACTGTGAATGGTTTGAATGGGAACACATGTCTCTGTAATAAAGAGTCCGTCTGTTTCAGTCGCAAACTCGAGATATTGAGAGGATTTTCATCATTCTATTAAACAAACACAGATGACCACACAATGAACACAAGAGAGTTGTTTATCATCTTGAAAAATACAGAATAGTGGCTCTTTAACTCAAGAATAAGTAAATAACAACTCTTTTAGTAAGAGTGAGAGTGATCTTTATGAACGAGTACAAAAAAGATTACAAGACACAATAAAGTTTTACCATTTATTTAAGGATGTTTCTTCCATCATTCAGTGTGTGTTGTTTCTGTTGGTTGTTCTCGTTTCAGCCAAAGAGCAACCTCCTCCACAGGAAGTGACTGAACTGTAGTTCCTCGGGCGGCCACTAGACTCCAGAAGGGAGCAGGTTCTCATTCACTCCAATGTTAAAACTGAACAACTTTGGGGCTGAAAAAGCATGTTTCCACCCCTGGTTCCGTTATGTTTGTTGATTCAGATCGCTAGTTTTGATCTTTGATCTGAGAGGGTGAGTTGTTTTTACATTTGTTTGTTTAAGATATACTAAGACAGGGGTGTCCAACGTCGGTCCTGGAGGGCCACTGTCCTGCACATTTTAGTTGCAACCCTGCTGTAGTATGCATACTACTCTACTTCAGCCAATCAGAGGACCATAGTCTCACAGCTGTGTTTCATGATGGTTGAACCAAAAATGTGCAGAGCTCCGGCCCTCCAGGACCGACTTTGGACACCCCTGTACTAAGATTTAAACCTTCAGCCAATCAGACTTCTTCATTACAACTATGTCCTGCCTCTGAGTACTGGCTCCACCCATTTTGAGCTTCATTTAACCATTGACTGTATAACAGGCTGTAGTGTCTGTGACATTCCGAACAGCTATAATAGGCTCAGAGCCTTCTTTTCATTGCTTCTTTCCTTCTTTGAATCTCTCTCTTTCACTTTTTCTTCTTTTCCATTTGTAATTTTCATCTGGGATGCGAATTATGTATAAGTGGAGGATGGATGGCTTTCTTCCCTTTCGGGGTCGCCACAGCGGAATAAACCGCCAACTCTTTTGGAATATGTGAGAACACTCATTCTCACTCAAACACTATGAACAATCGTTTTCACCTAATTCTCTTATTCCGCATGTCTTTGTTCTTGTGGAGGAAACCGGAGCACCCGGAGTAAACCCACGCGATCACGAGGAGAACATGAGAACTCCACACAGAGATACCAACTGATGCAGCCGAGGCTCGAACCAGAGACCTTCCTGCTGTGAGACCACCGTGCTACCCACTGCAACACCTTAACATATTGAGATTCACAAATCAGTGGTGTCTGGTAAAAAAAAAACACATTTCAAGAGAAAAGCACTTAAATCTCTAAAATGCATCTACTTTACTCGTCTCCAGTTTGATGAAAATGGCTATTAGTACCAACAGAGAGCAGTCTGAACGTCTGGTTTCTAGTGACGGCTAGTCAGCGAAGTAATGAACAAAAACATAAACGTGAGCGTGTTTAAGGGAGCGGAGGAGAAAAGGAACGTCTGAACGAAGAAGGCAGAGCTGTCAGTTACAAACACGCTTATCTAAATGCCTTAGAAAAGGTCACCAAAAGAGGATTTCACCACGACGCTAGCTTCGGTGCTAGAAGGAGGAAGCCAGAGATCTGGGACTCTCTGAGATGAAGGAAGAAGGTTCACATATAGAACAATATTGAGAGAAAACGCTTAATGCTTTGAAAGAATCATGATTTT
>UELW01000173.1:5000-26808 GCA_900490495.1 Danionella dracula
GAACTCTGCTGAGCTCCTCTCAGCATCTCTCTGTGTTCATTCTTCTGCAGTGAAGCGAGTGAGAGCACAGCTCGTGAGGGTGCAGGTGAAGACCTCCACGGTTCTGGACCAATCCGCTGTGAGAGCTTCCATAGAGAAGGTGAGAGCCCCGTCTGAGCTGCTCCGGCTCTCAATCGTCTCGAATCCTGGAACATTTTCTTTTTTAATCTTATAACATTAAAGGTAAGAATCCTGGGTCTAGGTTCTTGTAAATCTTTACAGAGGAAACATACAGAGCATTTTAATAATCAAAATCTGTGATGAGCTGATTATTCAGAAAAGCATTTGTTCTCTTTTTTAAGAAGATCTATTTTTAGTGGAAAGGAAAAAAAAAGCATTTAATTTGATCAGAAAACAGAGAATTATTGCAGGAATGGCGTTGTATTGAGCTGCAGCTGCAGCCGGAGGTCCTGAGGGTCACCGAGAGAGTAAATGTTCTTCTCTGTAGATGATGACGCTGGATCAGAAGATCTACTCCATCAGCTGGAGAGTCCAGAGCAACGGGAAGATCTTCCAGCTGAAGTGATGTCTTAAATCAAACACAGAAAACATGTTTATTATTTAACCTTATTTATCCACTAAGATCAACTTATTTTACTTAATGAAAATGAAATGTAATCTAAACAAAATTGACTACAGAATGGAGTTTCCATTAATGGTGATAAATGATAAATTATATATATATTCTGGGTTTTTATTTATATATATATGTATACTTCGAGCAACTGTGTTTTGTGACAAAGTAAGAAAAGTTTGTATGTGAATGTTCTGATTCTGTTGACGATGACTGATTATTAGTCTACACAAAAAAACATAACCTAAATTGTTCTAATTTAAGGTGTATTTAATAAAATCACTTTTTTAATCTTCATGCTTGCTCTTTAGAAAATAAAAAGTTACAGAAAGCTCTAAACCTATATTTATATAAAGAAGCGTCAGTCGAAGCTGATGAGGGTGTTTTTACGTTCTCTGTTTTCTTCTAAATGAAGCATGAGTTTGTTTCTCTCTGCAAACGATGCAAAACATTCCAATCTCATTTCCATTCCTGCTGTGAGCGTGTCTGAAATCCAGAGCTGGGTAGAGACTAGTTACATTCACTCAGTTACTTTTACTCAGTTACATTTACTTAAGTTACATTCACTCAGTTACATTCACTCAGTTACATTTACTTAAGTTACATTCACTCAGTTACATTTACGCAGTTACATTCACTCTGTTACATTTACTCAGTTACATTCACTCAGTTACATTTACTCAATTACATTTACTCAATTACGTTTACTTAAGTTGCATTTACTCAGTTACTTTTACTTAAGTTGCATTTACTCAGTTAAATTCACTCAGTTACATTTACTTAAGTTACATTTACTCAGTTACATTCACTCTGTTACATTTACTCAATTACTTTTACTTAAGTTGCATTTACTCAGTTACTTTTACTTAAGTTACATTTACTCAGTTACATTTACTTAAGTTGCATTTACTCAGTTACTTTTACTTAAGTTACATTCACTCAGTTACATTTACTCCGTTACATTCACTCAAATACATTTACTCCATTACATTTACTCCGTTACTTTTACTTAAGTTACATTCACTCAGTTACTTTTACTTAAGTTGCATTTACTCAGTTACTTTTACTTACGTTACATCACTCAGTTACATTTACTCCGTTACTTTTACTTAAGTTACATTCACTCAGTTACATTTACTCAGTTACTTTTACTTAAGTTACATATACTTAAGTTACATATACTCAGTTTAATTTACTCAGTTACTTGTACTTAAGTTACATTTACTAAGTTACTTTTACTTGAGTAAATGTAACTTAAGTAAAAGTAACTAAGTAAATGTAACTTAAGTAAAAGTAACTCAGTAAATGTAACTTAAGTAAAAGCAACTAAGTAAATGTAACTTAAGTAAAACTAACAGAGTAAATGTAACTTAAGTTATGTAAGAATAATAAGGAATTCTCATTTTTATACTCTGTATTCTTGTGAAACTCTGTGTGCTGAGTGTGCCTGTATTATCCTGTGTTTCATTTAAGTGACTGATTTACTTGGTTCTTGAGTGAGACTAGATTATCCTGTGATTTATTTCTGTGACTGATTTACTTGGTTCATTATGCAAAAATGTCACATTCCACCTTCTCCTGGATATCTCACGCACACCATATGCTCTGGGCAGGTGGTTTAAACTCTGACTATGCTTGTGTGACCAGTTACCTCTCCCTTAGGAGAGTATATAAGTAGACTGCACTTGTGTGTTTCCAGAAGTCTTTGTCTGAATAAAAATCACACTCACAAACTGCTGATTTGTTCATTCAAAAGCTTCTCCGAAGGCTACGGGGATCCGCTGGTGAAGTTGCTCAAATAAAAGAAATCCTACAAGTTACATTCACTCAGTTACTTTTACTCAGTTGCATTTACTCAGTTACATTCACTCAGTTACATTCACTCAGCTACTTTTACTTAAGTTACATTTACTCAGTTACATTCACTCAGTTACTTTTACTTAAGTTACATTTATTCAGTTACTTTTATCTACTTAATTTTTAATGGGCAATTGCCGATTTTCTGTCATATCTACTCATTCCAGAGGAAGGAGCATCGATCCCAGAGCTGAAATGAGACGTGCGGAGGCCGTACTTGCTACCTCGAAGGCTGGACTTAGAACTTCCGGCAGTTTAATACACACAAGGTTTCATTGAGGGACCTACGGAAATACGCCTTGAACCACTGGGGAAAGGTCTTTCAGAGGGAAGACAGCATAAATGAAATTATCTAGAGCAATAGATTTTGAGAGTTAGCCTTTCGGGGAACTGCTCAGCCCTCCCGTGCCCGGAGTCATAAAAGATTCAGCCGGCAGTCCCCCTTAGAGGGCACACACGTGGACAGAACGTAGGAATACTCTGCTTACTCTACTACACCTGTTGGGGCGAGAGGAGCCAAAAAGCTGGAGGTTTTCTCCAGAGGCAAAAATAGGGCACGTATCACTAAGAATCGTGCAACCCAAGCTGGACACCCCTTCGTACATCTCAGACAATGCTACCACAACTTAGTACAGCTGAAGAGACAGATTCAGCGATCAGGTTATAGTACCTGGTGAAGGTGTTGGGTGTCGAGATCTCTGCCAGCGGAGTCCCCCTTGCCAACGCCCAGCAGGCCGCGACACCCCTGAAAGAGTGGGCTCTCAACTACAGGGGGCAAGAGACATCGTACGCTGTGTATGCGGTAGAGATGACCTCCACTACCCAGTGCGCCAACCTCTGTTTGGAGAGAGCCTTCCCTATCGTCTGCTGTCCTCCAAAGCATACAAAGTGCCGATCAGAACTTCTAAGGCTCTGGGTCCTTTCTACATAGATCCTCAGTGCTCGAACTTGGGACCAGGGGCTGATGCTGTTTCCTCTCCGTGCAGAGCTTGGAGGTTCACTACCTGAGTTTTAAAGCAGATGGTAGGAACTTTGGGCACATATCCAGGCCTGGGCTTCAGAATAACATGAGTATCACCAGGTCCAAAATTTAAGCAGGTCTCATCGACAGAGAGTGCCTGCAGATCCCCCACCCGCTTAATCGAGGCTAACACGACCAGGAGCGCTGTCTTAAATGACAGAAATTTAAGCTCTACTGATTCAAGCGTTTGGAATGGAGGACCTTGCAGTCCTTTAAGGACAATGGAAAGGTCTCATGAGGGAATTAAGGATGGCCTAGATGGACTAACCATTCTGGCCCCTCTGAGGAATCTGACCATTAACTCGTGTCGTCCCAAAGTGTTGGCTTTAACCGGAAGGTGATAGGCAGAAATCGTGGCAATGCAATCTTCAGAATGGACGGAGACAGACCTCGATCCAGACCCTCTTTCAGGAAGGTAAGCACGAGTTCAACGGGGCAGCTACTCAGGTCTACTTGGCGAGAGTGACACCAGTCGACGAATCGACCCCACTTGCCGGCATAACAGGCACTAGTAGAGGGAGCTCTGGCAAAACACAGAGTTTGAACCACAGACTGTGGCATTACCCGGGGGTCCTCCGCGGCATGATGTGCCAGACATGGAGATCCCAGAGGTCTGGATGCGCGTGCTTGAGCCCACATCCCTGGGTCAGAAGGTCTGACCGCAGGGGAACAAGCCAGGGAGGGACTGTCACGAGGGAGCAGAGTTCTACAAATCAAGGTCGGTTGGGCCAATAAGGTGCCACCACTAAGACCGTTACCTCCCAGGGGGACACCAGCACGGAGGAACCGAACATCTTTCCAAAGACGCAGGTGGAAGCGGCAATGAGGTGTCAGAGAGAGGCGTCCTCGCATGTTCAACAAGTTTAGCTCAATACCCAGAAAAGCTATGCTCTGTCCAGGGGTTAGACGGCTCTTGATCCAAAGCCCCAGATGGCTGAGGTGGCATAAGACCCTGTCTGTGTGGCGAATCAACTGGGACCGCGTCTGGGCCAGTATCAGCCAGTCGTCCAAGTAAGCCAGGATTCGATCCCTTTCCCGTATTAACGGTACTAAAGGCGGCTCAATCACCTTTGTGGAGGTGCAAGGGGACAGAGACTAGCCGAAGGGAAGGACGCAGTACTGATACACTCGACCTTCGAGGCCAAACCGAAGAAAGGGTCTGTGCTGAGGGAGTATACTCACGTGAAAATACGCATTCCTTCAGATCTATTGTGGTGAACCAATCCCCTGGACGGACTGAGTGGACCGTGCGACTCAGGGTTGTCATCCTGAACAAAAGTCTCAGAAGATGAGCTCGATCGCATCTTTGCGTAGAAGGGAATTAATCTCCTCGCGGAGAACCAGGGCCTCTGTGGCCACTAATGGCGTCATACGCACTTCGCCGATAGTTTCCATAGCGGGGCCGCGAACTAGCGGACTTAGCGGTGGGGTCCGAAGGGAGCCTAGGTGGAGACCTACCTGGGGGTCCAGGCTCGACCTCGGAGCAGCATCCGGTTCCAGCTGAGGAGGTCCCACTCGAGGCTGACTTCGACATGGAAGGGAAGGAAAATTGCAAATTCTTGAAGTTATACAACAGTGCGCAGCCAGGAGGCTTGTATTGCAGATCCGAATGCAGTTCTCTTCTCAGAGGCACATTCAAGGGCGTGGTGTCTGATGCAGTGCAGTCCAGATGGCTCTCAGCCTTTATAACTTCATTCTCATGCCTAATTTAAAGGCATTACATGAATTACGGTACTAAATGAGGATGTGCTTGTAAGAGAGTTATTCTTGAGCTTCATTCTGCATGCGTAGAGCAGATCTAGGTGAAAGGTGAAGTAAGTAGGCCAATAGTTAACTCTGTGCATATGTGAGCCACCTGGTGGACAAAAGAGGTAGTGCGTGTTATCATGAGCATGACATGATCTGGACACGAAACGGACATACAGAGAATGCATAAAAGATTCATCCAATGAAGAGTAGAGATGGGAATGTATCATAAAGGTGTAAAAGATGGAGACAAGCGCTGAGCAGACGGACGTGCCGGCGGAGCGGCGGCGTCTCCGGAGCCGGAGGACAGCTGATGATTGATGATCGAGCGAGGAGAAAACTTTTAAGACGACGAAAAGACATTTGCTTTGAGAAACCAACCAATTTTTATCCACAATGGATGAGTACTATTTTACTTTATGATGTTTATTATGTTTTGTAATATATTTAAAAAGAGATTAATTAAAATAAATTTAATTGATTGCAACTACTGACTATCGAGTTTTTGATTTAAAAATTATTTTTAATCTTTGATGAAATATTTTTTAATGTAAACGCTTAAGAGAAAGAACTGACTACAAAAGAGTCTTCTGACCAAGCTCTAAGAGTTTAAAGCTTAGAGTTTAGGGCAGATTCAACTTACTTAACCTAACCTGAGAATAATAAATAAAAGTTTGAAGGTGTAAAAGATTAACGAATAAATTGAACACCATACAACAGCACATAACCCAGGGATTTTAAGTTTCGCATATTTAATGAAAAACTGAGATTTAACTTGTGAGTCCACTGTTTGATTCTTGTTGGTGGAAGAACTGGAGTCTGGGGCGTCGCAGCGGTTTCAACCTTCCGGCCGGCTGAAAAAGCTCGCTGGTTGCCGTTTGAATCACCAGATCCCCAAAATCCACACCAGTATAGTCCAACTGTTTTGTGGTGTCTTTCACGAGACGCTAACGTGTCAAGAGTACGGCTCCAGAGGAAAAACAGGAAGAGTGTCACACTCACATCCGGTTTATGCGGGACGGCGTGATCATGTGACCATCAGCGCGTTCGCTGATTGGCATTTTGAAACAGTGTGGAATGAGTAGAGCGCCCCTAGCGGCGCTTCCCATAGTCGTCACCGACATAAGTCGTAGTGACCGACTGATGGGGATCCCAATTCTAGTCCAATTAACCTTATGTTTCATTTAATGTCGTTTTGTCAAAATAACTCTTGTAAAACTAAACAATATGTTATATGTTATGTTATTTTTTATGATGTGCACTGAGTCAGCAGTGATTAGTAAGGTCTGGTCTATTTAGTTTTAAATGGTTGATGTGTGCGCTGTTTTAGCTCGTCTATTAATTGTCTATTTGTAGCCCACTTTCAGATTAAATGTATTTATTTTTGTTTCCGGACTGGCAGAGCATTTGATTGACTATATCTCTTTATTTTTCCAATATCAAGAATATATTTACAACATTTAACCTTATTACACGCTCTTTATGTTGCCGCGATTTAGCTCTAAATTAGATGCGCAGCACCGTTCACTGATACGTTTTGTAGTCCACTTTTACTGAGTCATGAGTTAGTTTTGGGACAGGAAGCAGATGAATTGAAATTTCTTTACGTTTGCATTAGGAATATAAGCATAACAGATCATTGTACACAATAAGCAAACACGTGTTTAACGTTAAATTGTAATTACAGCTGCTGATCTTTAGATGGCAGTTGTGCACTTCTAAGCAAGTCAAACATCTCGCGATTGTTTTGTGTTTATTTGGAAGGAATGGTTCTTTCTTTTGCACCATACGTTTGAAAGTCTTTCCCCACCTTTGGAGGGAGAAAACTATTTCACTGTAACTCCAGTTTGGCAGCAAAATTCAATGCAAAAAAAAACAAGATTCGGCTCTCTCTGTGCTGGAGTGGGGGCTCTTAAAAGAGCCGTTTGGGGGTCAGTGTGAGGCGGTTTATCCTCCGAACCCGTACAGAGTGTCAGTCATCTTTTCACAAATCCCTTTGTGTAGATGTACAAGGCTTCCCTCGACTGATGTGCCAACCGAAAAACAACGCACACATTCATGCGCTTCAAAAAGGCTCTTGCAGGAGCGTCACGTACAAATGCTCGCACAGTTACGTTGTGCACTCTACTTTCGCACGACACTCCATTCTCTAAAAACAGTTGTAATTCTGCCAATAAATCTAAGAGATAGTCTTGAATGACTTCAGGTTTGCTATCACCATAATAACGAGCAACAGAAATGGGTCAGAAGCCTCCAGTTTTCCAAGGATTGGTCAACAGTGTGTTTTGCTAGAGTTGAAAGTTGGCAGTCCGTGTATGTTGATAAGAAGACTGTGTGGAGGAAAGCTACTGAAGAATTCCTGGCTCTAAACCACAACACGTGTGCTGCCCACCACACACATTCTTAATTCCACACGTAGATGCGGTAGAAAGGAGAGTCCTGCTGTCGTCTGGAATTGTATGTCCATGTGTTCTTAAGATTTGTAGCAGCTTATTTAGTGCAGCATGTGTTTAACGTGTTGTTGTTGCGCAATCTGACAAACCTTTGTTTAAGTAAGGCGTCCCATCAGATTCTGATGAATCAAGCTCTGTATCAGAGTCACTGGAGTCTGCAGTGTTCTGGTACCCATAGTCTACATCCAGAACCTCTGAATCACCCTCCGCTGGACCAACCTCCCCTGACAAACTCTCTTCGTCCTAACAGCCACGTATGGACGGGCCACTGCAGAAACTCCAGCGCCTGAAGAACCCTCTCTATCTCCAGAGGCGTCTCTTAGCGTCTGCGAACCCTCCAGATCTTCATGTGATGGCTCTTCCAAATCCAGGTCTCACTTAAGCTGCTGTCTGATGCTACTTCATCTCTTAATGGACGCCATTCTCTCAGATTTTTTTGATCCAGTACTGTTGCGTTATATAAAAGGACAAAATAAAATCAACAGTGTAAAACCATACATTTATTATCTTATTATATTGTGTATGGAAGCTAATTATCAATACAAAATTCATTCATCCATCTTCATGTCGGCTTTCTTCCCTTTCGGGGTCTCCACACCGGAATGAACCGTCAACTCTTCTGGAATATGTTTTATGCGGCGGATGCCCTTCGCTGGGAAATGACTGACATTAAATTTAGCCAATTCCAAAATCCTGACCATCAGACAGAACCTGCACCTGTAGCCCAACTGGGAATCGCTTGCATCACACAGTTGCCTTTAGATCACATGCTCCTTGTTTTTCTGGAAGTGGTGTAAAGGTTACTCGTCGTTTTTTTTTTGCTGTGAGGTCCAAATATTTGCAGGCTACTAAAGGTGCTAATTGATCAAATGAACAACAAGTTGGTAGAACTAAAGGGTTCGATGCCGGCAGAGTTTGTCAGACAACAAAGATCTCTAGTGGAACTGGATCGTTGGAAAGCTACAGAGTTTCGCCAGTGATTGTTGTACACAGGACCACTTGTGTTGCAGACAGTTACCATCACTTCCTGTTTTTAACAGTTCTTTTGAATGTGAAGATGAACGACGAGGACACTATTTGGATTATGCACAAAACCTGCTCGTACATTTTGCAAGTTTAGAGTTCTATGGAGAAACGTTGCCAACATAAAACGTCCATTCAGTCAAACACATTGCTGATGATTCTAGAAACTTTAAGTGCTCCTTGAATGAGTTGTCATGCTTCCCATTTGAGGACCATCTGCAGTCCATCAAGAAGTTGGTGAGAAATGGCAGAAACCCGGTTGCTCAAATCACCAAAAGATTGGCAGAAAGAGAACGCTCAGACATGCATAAACCAAAGAACCAGAAGGCACGGCTTCACGTCAGAGACAGAACGATTTGTGTTTGTGAAAGAAAAACGACAAAAAAGAATTTTGGTGGTTCATGTCATAGATACCAAGTTTGCAAGACCACTGTTTGATCTTCTCTGTGAATCAAAGATGATAAACATTGTGTATGTCATGGACAGTCACCTTATTAATCTCAGAGGCAGTTTTTGGATGCAAAATGCTTGCGTAGGAAGGCTGCCAACATGTTTAGACTCAGTAAGCACACCTGTCTCTCCTCGTCTCCCGCCGCAGTCACAGTGAAGCCAAGCGCTACAAACGAGTCGTCATATTTCCTCGTCTTAGCTTAGCTTCCTATTCTTAACAGAGAGCACAGCTGTAACCAGCACCAGTCCTCCTCGCGAGACTCCTGGCCTTAACGTTTTTGCTTTAAATGCAGTTGCCAGTTTTCTTGAATATCATTTAAGTTTGGGTTTTTCTTTCAACAGTCTTCAAGCTCCACAGAAGTCGAAACTCTCAAAAGTAAGTTGTGATTTGTGTTGGGACACCAAACGTTCGCTCATGGAATAAAATCATACGAATCCATCCTGGCTTGGTTTTTGAAATAACTTATGTGAAATTACAGACACGAAGCATACAATAAAGAACCGATTGTTGTTGCTGCCTGATCAGTCCTCGAGCTAATAGATCATCATTTCCAGATCAAATAAAGATACAGGGTAAATAGAGATAACGGCTTTATTTTGCTCTGTTTCTACGAAGAGGGTACGACTCGCACTCCCAGAAGCCCACAGAATGAACACATGAGTAGTAATTAATTAATAATAATAATAATAATGATGCCTTCAATTTATAGATATATAGAAAGGAAAAAGCCTTAGACCATTTCCATTATTAAGCTGTTTTGGATTAGCCTTTCAATCCCAGAGCGGTGTAAACAGCCCGATGTGTGGAGAGAAGTCCAAACCAAGCTCACGCGGAAGCCTCGTCACATCAAAAGTGACTTCCGGCGACTGGGCGACAGGATTCATTGGTTCTCTAAACCAATCTGCCGACTTCCGGCGACGAGAGCGGAAGCGAGAAGCGATTGTCAAGAATGACAACCAATAGGAGAGAAGCATTTTCATGCGATTCTTAGCGGGAAAATAGCGGATTTGTTGCTCATCACATAAGTCACATTTCTAGTCACCCAATCATTGTTAAGCGACATGACAGTGCAGCGCCCCCTGGCGACGGCTTTCATCGTGGACACTCGGCATCAGTGCTAATAAACACTCTCACAACAAAACTGTTCCACTGGAGTGAAGCTCTGACGTTCACGACTAGCTCTCAGCGATGATCTCTGGAGTCATCTCTGCCATAAACGCATGGTTTTTAATTTGTTATTCAGGTTCCAAACTGTCGAAGGCAGGTGGACGAAACCTCAGGGACAATGTTAGGAAAATATTGGACAGGTACGTTTAAAAAAAATACATTCATTACATTTTCTAAGTAAGATTTTGTTTTTGTATGTTAAAGGGTTCTGCAGAATGCACTGATGTCCCCTTTCAGTTTGAAGAGTGGGACATTACGGAAGACACAAAGCTTTTCTCGTCATTACAGGCTTGTGTATGCTAATGATGGAGATATTTTTCAATGTAGAAGTGTTTGCAAGCTTGTAACAAACTTTATGTATGAAAGCATCTTTGCAAAGTGTTTTTGTTAAGATTTGTGTGTGTGTGGCGGTGTTGTTAACAGTGACCATAAATATATTACACTGAACTCCAAACGAATTATACATAAACTCAAACATAAACAAGGCATTCCAAAGCAGCAGGATAAAAATGTACTTATTTCATTTAACTTACATTAAGTGCACCTCACCGCAAAATGTACAAGTGAAGTACACCTCACCATAAAACCTTTTTTGGTTTTAACTCAACGGAGGAGTTTGGATCATAAAAAGCTGTTGAAATGGTTTCTGGACTGAAATAGCAATGTTTTCACAGCTTTGCCTGTGATGAGGTGAAGCTGCTGCGGGGAACACGTCTCAGAGGAGCGCTAGCACAGAAGCGTTCCCAAGCGATGCTGGACCTGAGGAACATAGGTGCAGCACCAGAACCGGGTTCCTCTGGCTCCGCTCTGGTTCCGTCTGTATCTCGGGTCAAGTGCGGCTGCTTTGATTTGCTTCAATTCTCAAAAAATATATATATTTATGTTTTTGTTATCGGTAACAAATATAAAATATAATATATATATATATATATATATATATATATATATATATATATATATATATATATATATATATATATATATATATATCCATCTCTCTCAGGTTGTAATGATGCATCGTTCCACATTAACTGTTGGACAGCAGCATTTCTTCTCTGAAGCTGTGATGAGAAGTTTCTCGAAGCGACTGAAGATGATGTTAGAAATGATGAGCGCGAACGTTTCGAGTAAGCGAGAGAAAAACCAAACGTAGATTCTAAATGTTTTAAATACTTTTAGATTTTCAATTGTTATGCCCTGTTGACATGTTTTATAAATGTTTTTTTTTATGTAAGAGCGGTTAGTAAATTATTGTTGACTGTTTATGTCCAAGTTGTTTATTTATTTAAATGCAATTGTGTTTATCACCTGTGTTTAAATGGGTTAAAGAAATGGTGTGAAAATTATAAATATTCATTGTTTTTGGACCTTCACAAAGTTCAAACTTTGGACGTCTAGAGTTATTTCAAGGCTTGAAAGCATTTGTTATTGCTCAATTATTTACAAATCTGTTGAATAGAATTGCTGTTCTTTAATTACTGTAGTTAATTATGGTTAAAGTTCATATTGTAGTCCTATTGCCTCTGTGTATATGTGTATATATGTAAGTGTATATGTAACCAACATTTTATATTGTAATGAAAGATTAATTTTTTTGTTACTTATGCTGTTTGAAATGCTATACGTGTTGTGAAAATTATGATTAATTAGGCTTATTGTGGTCTATGGTTAAACGTCTTTAAATTCTCACTTGCAGCCCAAAATTAGCCGCGATTTAGTCTAGACGTCTAGGATAATAAACATTTATTAAATATCTTTTGAACCAAAAAAGCTAGCAGGGATCGTTTTCTTTGTGGATTCGTGTAGAGAACGGAACTAAACCAGTCGAAGCAGATGCTCAGAATAAAATATATTTCCATTTCTATCAAAGCGTTTGTTGTAATGGAGAAAAACTAGTTTGGAAAACCCAAAATAGTCTCTGTGCGTGAACTTTAAGCAATCGATCCATGTTTTACTACAGATAGTTTATTATAAAAAATGAGCCTCTTATTCCCCTAAAACACGAGTTTATGGGTTGATTTTAGCCTCATCCGGTATCTGAGTAATAATCTGGGCACAAATCAAGTTGTTTTTGCTGAATGTTGAGGTTAGAGTTATTGTTTCAGTTAAAACTTGTTTGTTAATTTGTTTGTTTAACATTCAGCTGTCCGCTACAATAAATCAGCTTTCTTTTTGTTTGCCTAAAGTTTAATCTCAGGGACTAAACGCATTCGCATACGATGCTGCAAATTGTGCTTTCTTTTAGCGTCCAGAATAAAGTGTTCTGAAAGCAGAGATGGGTTTAAGGTGATTTGTGAAAGACTCCTGTTTAATATTTTCTGATTTTGAAGGCTGAACCGCGTCCATTTTACTCCTACTGTAAAGATATACTTTACGGTTTAACAACAGATTTTCAATTCAATTGACATTTTCCACATCATGCGAAATATATCTAAATTGTTTTTACTTTTTTTGTAATTGTCTAGTCGTTTAGTCAATTTTCTGCGGAATTCATTAGTAACTTTTCTTAATAAATTCTTGTCCAGGTTAAACTTACAGACAATATCAAACTATTCATGAGGAAGCGGTCCTAAATTGAAATGATGAATTGACTTTAACATTCTACTTTGCTCTCTTGCCAAAGTCAGCATTAGTGCGAGATTGACACGTTATTCTATTTCATGAAAAGAAGTTAAGCACGCGCTGGGTTTAAAGCAGGCTGGAATCAGCGCCGGGAGAGAATGTGCTTCGAGCGGCTCGCTCCAGCAGCTTTAGAAACCTCTCCCGAGATCCCAGCGCGACGAGCGCCGCGATGAAGCGTTGCTGAGAGGCTTCTCTAAACACACGCGCTCGCTTTTTGGACTTTTCCACACTTTTGCGTTTAAGAAACCCAATCGAGTTCGATGAAGCTGCTCCTGGAGCCTGATAGCGGCGCTGATTTACTTCGTTTCAGCGAGGAACCGTCAGCGTTACGGATGATGTTTGAGGGTTCGTTGAAGCCGCTGGTTCTCTGCGTGAAGCCGCTCGCGGTTTTATTTCGGTTCTCTTCTTGAAACCTCGACTTTCTCCCAAAACACTCGAGAAGGAAACACAGCGGCGCGGCGGCGGAAGAGACGCTGAGCGCGGAGAGGAGCGGGTTGAGTCCTTAAGGTTCTCATGCGCGGTTGAAAAGCGCGCGGCGCTCGCGCCTCCTCATTACCGATCTCGGAACGGTGCTCCGACTATCGAAAGAATGGCAGAAACAGCCCCAGCTCCCGCTGCAGCTCCGGCCAAAGCGGCCAAGAAGAAGACGGCGGCGGCCAAAGCCAAGAAAGCCGGCCCAGGCGTCGGAGAGCTCATCGTCAAAGCGGTGTCCGCCTCCAAGGAGAGAAGCGGGGTGTCGCTCGCCGCCCTGAAGAAGGCCATCGCTGCCGGCGGATACGACGTGGAGAAGAACAACTCTCGCGTGAAGCTCGCCATCAAGAGCCTGGTGACTAAAGGCACTCTGGTCCAGGTCAAGGGCACCGGCGCCTCCGGCTCCTTTAAGCTCAACAAGAAGCAGGCCGAGCCCAAAAAGGCCGTCAAGAAAGCCGCTCCCAAAGCCAAGAAGCTCGCCGCCAAGAAACCTGCCGCCGCCAAGAAGCCCAAGAGCGCCGCTGCCAAGAAACCAGCCGCCAAGAAATCCCCCAAGAAGGCCAAGAAACCGGCAGCGGCCGCTAAGAAGGCCACCAAGAGCCCCAAGAAGGCCACCAAGAAGCCCGCGGCCCCCAAGAAGGCAGCGAAGAGCCCCAAAAAGGCCAAAGCAGCCAAACCGAAGGCGGCGAAGCCTAAAGCGGCGAAGCCCAAGAAGGCAGCCGCCAAGAAGAAGTAAAAGTGATGTTTTCTCTCCCAAAGGCTCTTTTCAGAGCCACCCACCCACTCCACAGAAGAGCAAACACTTTCAGAGACTCAGATCATTATGCGAAATTTATTATTTTTATTCGTGTGAAAATAAGATTTTATTTATTACTGCACAGTGATTAAAATCTTAAATGAAGGCACAGATTAAGACAGTTAAATGCAGAGATAAAATTGTTGTTAGGACGTTGGTTCTCAGTTGACAAAAGCAGGGGAACTAAAGGAGGATTCCCCGCAAGATTCCTGATCTGAGCTCCAGTTATTAGACCCTTTTCAGTGAAATAGGCAACTATTAGATTTCTTTTATAGTTTTTTTTTTCTCGTCGTTTTTTTAACAGCTGAATGAATCGTTTTGGGCATGTTACAGACCACAAAACAGAATCTCAGCTAATTGTTGTTCTTCAGTCGGCAGGAATGGAGGAACATTCACAGGAGGATCTTATTCACGTTCGTTTAAGTTCATCCGAGACGAGTTCGAGAGGAAAAGAGCATCTGCTGCTGCAATATCAGAAAGTTTCCTGAATTACTAGAAGTCACAAGAATAAAATGCAATGCAGCGATGCCTTGTAAATTCAGTAGTTATATAAGTTAACGAAAAAAGCTGGGAGAAACATTACTACTAGACACGAAATATCGTACCTTTGACAAAGAAATAATCTGAGTGTAACTAAACCAATGTGTGCATAAGTGTGCTGAACGAATACAATTATCTTCTCTTGTGAAAGTAATTGAAAAACAACATAGTCAATAAAATCTTTCCATTTCAGAATCAGCTTTATTGCTGTTTATAGTGTGTTTCATGTGAATGCTGTTATATATATGAAACTAATGACTTTTAAATTACATTACATTTACACTTATGCATTTGCCAGATGCTTTTGCTCAAAGCGACTTACATTAGGAGAGAGACAATATGAGATCTGTTACACCATCATAGTCTATCTCAGCTTCTCTGAATAGAAATTGCATTAACTGATCAATTAACCATAACAGGAAGAAAATGAAAGAAGAAGATAAAGACAAAACTGCATTTAGCTTTAATAAGAAGAATTGGACCGTATGCTAATAACGTGGAAAACCCTTTCTAGAGAGACATTGTAAAGTCCCTCTCTGTGAGAGACGCGTAATCGAGTCACTAAAATCGAGCTCCGCTGAAAGATTCCCTCCAACTGTGAGAGAGCCGTGTGAGGGTGGGCGGGGTTTAGCTAAAGGAGGGAAGCTAGCTGATTGGTTAGAAGAGACGAGCTGCAGCAAATAGGAAGTAAAAAGCTTTCTATAAAAAGCTGTCGTCTCCAACTGTCGCGCATCGTTCGCTTCTCTCAGAGCTGAACGAACTCAAGACAAACATGAGCGGAAGAGGTAAAACCGGAGGCAAGGCCCGCGCTAAGGCCAAGACTCGCTCCTCCAGGGCCGGGCTCCAGTTCCCCGTGGGCCGCGTCCACAGACTCCTGCGTAAAGGAAACTACGGCGAGCGCGTCGGTGCCGGCGCCCCGGTGTATCTGGCGGCCGTGCTCGAGTATCTGACCGCTGAGATCCTGGAGCTGGCTGGAAACGCCGCTCGGGACAACAAGAAGACCCGCATCATCCCGCGCCACCTGCAGCTGGCGGTGCGCAACGACGAGGAGCTGAACAAACTGCTGGGCGGAGTGACCATCGCTCAGGGCGGCGTGCTGCCCAACATCCAGGCGGTGCTGCTGCCCAAGAAGAGCGAGAAGCCCGCCAAGGGGAAATAATTCCTCCGCCGAGACCCGGAACTCACCCAAAGGCTCTTTTCAGAGCCCCCCACTCTCTCGTGAGAAGAGCTCAACTCTATCTGATTTAAATTATTTTATGTCTTTGAGGTTTAAATTTGACATAAACTAGACAAATAACAAAATTGACAATTACTTCTATATAAAGATATTAGCATCAAATAAAATAAATATATGAAATAAGACATATAAATAACATGACAGTGAAAAATAATAACAGAATATTATTAATACAAAAGTGCAGAGAGTAAGTAGGAATGTCAATGCAAAAGTGTAATCTTTAGCTTTATCACTTTATAAACCATCATCTTACATGATTATAAGAACTGTGAGATTAGTTGCGATAGTTGGAGTAAAACCATATAATACCATTTAAATAAACTCAAAGTATATATTCGGGTAAAACGTGTTTAAGTTGTGCAGTATGAGGCCCATTAATATATTCAGAATTGTAATTGGCTGAACGTGACTAGAGAATAAATACATAATTTAAATAGTTACTCTAACTGTTATTGTGCTTTGGACTTTGTAACGCAATTCACTGTAACACTTTATATATGTTTAAATCAAAAATTAGAAAACAGCCAAACTTCATTGTTTTAAACAAAGTCTGGATTAATATTTTAGGATAGTATTCACACTTTCATTTGAGTAAGGATGCTTGTGTGAAAAATCTTTAAAACAATCTTTTTAGTAAAAAAGAAAAAGTATAATCCGATGTAAATATATAAAATCTGCTCGAAAGAAACTAATCGACCTTGTTTTTTTAAACAAAGAACGTTTGCGAGGGAACTTAAACGTTTGAACAGAAATAGCGCACAGTCATTGGTTAAAGAGATCATGTGAGGGTAAGAGGAACCAATCAGATCTTCTTCCCTCATTCAGCCTCGGTATAAAACCCCGCAGAAACTCCGTTTCTTATTATCTATCTATTAGATAATAGAAAGAGAAGCGCAGCTCCAATGGCCAGAACCAAGCAGACCGCTCGTAAATCCACCGGAGGAAAAGCTCCCAGGAAGCAGCTCGCCACCAAAGCTGCTCGCAAGAGCGCTCCGGCCACCGGCGGCGTGAAGAAGCCTCACCGTTACAGGCCCGGTACCGTGGCCCTGAGAGAGATCCGCCGCTACCAGAAATCCACCGAGCTGCTGATCCGCAAGCTGCCCTTCCAGCGGCTGGTGAGAGAGATCGCTCAGGACTTCAAGACCGACCTGCGCTTCCAGAGCTCGGCGGTCATGGCCCTGCAGGAGTCCAGCGAGGCTTACCTGGTGGGTCTCTTCGAGGACACCAACCTGTGCGCCATCCACGCCAAGAGAGTCACCATCATGCCCAAAGACATCCAGCTGGCCCGCCGCATCCGCGGAGAGAGGGCTTGAGATCCCCCCGAGAACATCCACCGAACCCAAAGGCTCTTTTAAGAGCCACCACAACAATTCGAGAAGAAGCAAAATCTTTCTGATATTAACTCTTGTTTAACATTATGCTAATAGAATATATTAAACTAGCACTGCCGTGTAAGCCACATGTTTCTCGGTGTAAAAGCCGTAAACAACTCATTGTTTCCCCCCTAGCTCACACTCCGATGGACGAAAAGCAAACAATAAAAAGCGAAAAATCACTATTTCGAGATGATTTCAACAGAGCCGTGATAATTGATTAACTGATCATTGGTGACTAAAGTAGTAATGTTAATAAAGTTGTGATATAGACAGTTTATCAAATCTATAAAACTGGTTTTTATTACAAAAGTAACAAATTAATACATACAAATCTGAAAATAAACCTTGTGTTTCACGGATCTAATATCTAGAACACGATCCACAACTGAACTCTGTTCAACTGAAGGTCAGCAGAAATAGAGAAGAAAAAGGTGATTGAGTTTAGAGCCGATGCTGAACAGAGAGAAAGCTCAGCGAAGGAGTCCATTCCTGGAGAGCTCAGAAAGAGTCCAGTTCTGAGCTTTTTAACAGAGCATTGTTTTCCTGAAGATAAGAGTACAAGCTAAAATCTCATGGATTATTGATTACACAAACACCAGTGTTTTCCCCAGTTCTCGCTCAAACGTCTAGAAACACTAATGTTTTGAGATGATTTGAACAATGTGCTCTGAGAATAACCATTTTCAGCATTGATTTACATTTTTAATTTATTTAATTAAAAAAAGGAAAAAAGGGTTTGTCTTTTAGTGCTTTTGTGGAGGCACACCGTTCAAGAGCTGTTTGACTGGATCTCCTTAAGCCCCACCCCTCCCTGGTTTCAACTAGGTCCTGGAGAAGCATGAAAGTACGCTCCGCCGCCGCGTCTCCGTCACTGATTCTACTTCAGCGAAGCTCGTAGAAGAACTCAACTATGTCCGGCAGAGGAAAGGGCGGGAAGGGACTCGGTAAAGGAGGCGCCAAGCGTCACCGGAAAGTCCTCCGCGATAACATCCAGGGAATCACGAAGCCCGCCATTCGTCGTCTCGCTCGCCGCGGCGGAGTCAAGCGTATCTCCGGCCTGATCTACGAGGAGACTCGCGGAGTGCTGAAGGTGTTCCTGGAGAACGTGATCCGTGACGCCGTCACCTACACCGAGCACGCCAAGAGAAAGACCGTCACCGCCATGGATGTGGTGTACGCTCTCAAGCGCCAGGGGCGCACTCTGTACGGGTTCGGAGGATAAACCGCCTCACACTGACCCCCAAACGGCTCTTTTAAGAGCCCCCACTCCAGCACAGAGAGAGCCGAATCTGTATTTATTATCCGTTGAAAGTAGTTTATTTGATCGTGAGTACATACTAAAACCTGTTTGGTGCTCCATATTTTAGAGTTAATAAGTTGAAATACTATAAATTGCGATGAAAGAATCAAGATATGGAGATGAGTTTGATGCGACTTCGATTCAAACACAAAGCATAATGTTTAGTATAATAAGACTTTATTTTATAGAATGATAAAACACTGATATTAACTATCAACACGAGCATTGATCCTCTTCGTTCAAGAGTGAATATGTCTGACGAGAAGATAATTGTGTTAAATATAATATATACAGTATGTAAATATTGTTACGCTAAGATTTGTTGCGGAGTATTTTATTTGTATCTCTTATTTAGTACGAGAGGATTTTTGAGCTGGAAAACAACAAAGAACCGCGAAGCGAACTGTAGTACCTTTACCGGCCACAAGGGGATGGGGGTCAGAAATGAGCAGGGTTTCATTCACTCAAATGTTAAAACTGGAAAACTTTGAAGCTGAAAAAAAACCTTTTCCAATCCTGGTGCTGTAATGTTTGTATTTAGGACGATAGTTATGATCTTCATGAACATTCTGTGGGGAATTAATTCTTGTAAAATATGTACGTTTAAGATGTGTAAAATGTAAATAGTCAGCCAATTAAACATGTGCGCTATGACCATGTTCCGCCTCTCTATAAAAGAATAGCTCAACAATATAGAAATAAATGCACAGACTGACGGTAATAAACCTGATTCTGATTGAGATCCTTTCCTTCAATGCAGCGATCAAACTGCAGCTCAGAATAGATTGCAAACCGCCAAAAAAGCAGCAAAAGGAGACGATGACGTCAAGAGAATGAGGTTCAAGGAGAGCACCCGGTCTGGCGTACCACCAATCAGAGGACGCCGTACAGCTCTTCTGAAATTTGCATGAGAGCCCTATAAAGCTCGAGGTGGCGCTCCTCCTCAGCACAGTTTCTGCATTCAGAGCGAATCATGCCAGAGCCAGCAAAGTCCGCGCCCAAGAAAGGCTCCAAGAAGGCGGTGACCAAGAGCGCCGGGAAGGGAGGAAAGAAGCGCAAGAGGTCCAGGAAGGAAAGTTACGCCATCTACGTGTACAAGGTGCTGAAGCAGGTCCACCCCGACACCGGCATCTCCTCGAAAGCGATGGGCATCATGAACTCGTTCGTCAACGACATCTTCGAGCGCATCGCCGGGGAAGCGTCTCGCCTCGCTCACTACAACAAGCGCTCTACCATCAGCTCCAGAGAGATCCAGACCGCCGTGCGCCTCCTGCTGCCCGGAGAGCTGGCCAAACACGCCGTGTCCGAGGGCACCAAGGCCGTCACCAAGTACACCAGCTCCAAGTGAAGAGCCCCGCGATCCAGCGCCCCCCAACGGCTCTTTTAAGAGCCCCCACCTCATCTCTCAGAGAGCGGTTCAACTTAGGCAATTGAAACAGTTTACTGACAAATAAAGTACTTCAATTTTACAAATTTCGTATAAAATTTTAATTATTCAAGCAAATAAATAAATAAGATCTGTCATCGTTAAAGAGTTTTTGAGCAAAAAAATTAAGTACTGAAATGTTTCTTTTTGGGAAGAGAAAGTTTTTGGCCGACTTCTTGATCATGAGAGCTTGAGAAGCGCCTCCTGCCGGAGACGAGAGGGAGGTACAGGGCTTTGGCGAATAAACGCGACGAACACAAAATCTCAGCATTCTGCCCCAAAGGCTTGTTTTTTATTTATTGTAAATGTAAAGATTTTATAAACAGTCGGAAAAGGATTTTGTAGTTAATGCAGGTAGACTGACGTCACCGGAACGTGGCACGTGACCAGCCTCCCTCAGCTAATCGAGATCTTCTGATGGAGATTTTTCCTGCTGGCAGGTCTGCAGCTCGCGCGTCGACCCAGAACATCTCGAGCTCAACCTCGACCTGAAGCTGCTGATGAGTGAATGTGGTCTGAAATGACTTCTCTGGAAGCCGAACCTCAGATCTGCAGCTCTCCGCGTGTGGCTCTTCTCAGATGGTCTGGTACTCCTCTCTGAGCTCTTCTCCTCAGCTGATCTCCTCTCGTGCCCTGCTCTATCAGGCTGAGAACATCTGCTTGTGAAACTCTATTAACGATCGTAAAATTTAAATAAAACAAAGAAAGGAAGATAAAGAAAACAAAAGCACAGACAGATGGATTCATCTGTTGTTTATTGAACGCTTGATCATTCTTTATCAAACCAAATTAATTCAGATTTGAAGTGTATTTCTATCGATCTGATCAGATCCTCCTCAGATGTTATCACTCCTGAAGACATTTCAGTCAGAGAACACTAAGCAACAAGAGAACAAATAATAGATTACTTGCAAAAATGCATTATTCATATCAGTGTGTGTTACTTGTTCTAAAGGCTCCTGAGATGGGACTCTTATTATGTCTTTTAAAGGCTTTTATTATGACGTTTAGATCATTCATTTCTTCTGCGGGTGAGCTTCTGTTCTGTTAGTGAACTATTTTCTCTCACCGTAGAAAGTTCTGGTAGATTTTTCCATTTCATTCTTTGAGTCAGGTATCAACATGACTCCCTGAGATCACATGGGTTAAGGTGAAGATCAGATGTTCAAGGCCGGTGGAGACCTTCTCGTGTTCCTCTGGTGTTTCAGAGTCTTCAGTGTGTCAGTGATTCAGCAGTAGATCAGATGTTTCAAGGCCGGTGGAGACCTTCTCGTGTTCCTCTGGTGTTTCAGAGTCTTCAGTGTGTCAGTGATTCAGCAGTAGATCAGATGTTTGAGGCCGGTGGAGACCTTCTCGTGTTCCTCTGGTGTTTCAGAGTCTTCAGTGTGTCAGTGATTCAGCAGTAGATCAGATGTTTGAGGCCGGTGGAGACCTTCTCGTGTTCCTCTGGTGTTTCAGAGTCTTCAGTGAGTCAGTGATTCAGCAGTAGATCAGATGTTTGAGGCCGGTGGAGACCTTCTCGTGTTCCTCTGGTGTTTCAGAGTCTTCAGTGTGTCAGTGATTCAGCAGTAGATCAGATGTTTGAGGTCGGTGGAGACCTTTTCATGTTCCTCTGGTGTTTCAGGGTCCAGCTGTGATAGACATGTGCTTGTAACAGAGATCACTTATCCTGACATAAATTAAAAAAAATAGAAGGTGAAGAGCTTGTC
>UELW01000899.1:0-66537 GCA_900490495.1 Danionella dracula
CATCCTCTGTCTTTACGCTTCTTCCTCTACTTCCTCACTGCCTTGGTTTATTGATCAGTTGAATACAATTTCTTTGATAAGAAGCTGAAGATAGACTTTGACGGTGTAACAGATTGCATAGTGTCTCTTCTCCACCTAATGTAAGTCGCTTTGGACAAAAGCGTCTGCAAAATGCATAAATGTAATGGTAAATGTAATCCATCCATTTTCATGTCGGCTTGAAATTCCTTCGGGGTCCGGCCACAAGTCGGAATGAACCGCCAACTTCTCTGGCATTATGTTTACGTGGCAGATGCTCCATTCCAGCCGCTAACCCATCCGCTGGGAAACATTACGACACACACATTCACTCTTTAACACTATGGACAATCGTTCTTACTCAATGCACATTATACCACATGTGTTTGTTCTTGTGGGGAAACCGTAGCACCCGGAGAAAACCTCACGCGATCACGGGGAGAACATGTAAACTCCACACAGACATGCCAACCTACCCAGCCGAGGCTCGACCAGCGACCTCTTGCTGTGAGACGATCGTGCTACCCACTGCGCTCTCATGTAAATGTAATTTAATGTAAAATTACTCAGTACTAAGGTACTTTAAAGTAAAAAAAGTATTTTTAATGTCACAATTTTTACTTTATTAAGTACATTTTTTAGATAGGTATTTTAAATACCATCTGGATGTTGAACAAATAGTGAACTGCTGTTATAATGAGTCTTAGCAGTAGTCTATTTATTTAAGCTGTGGATCTGCAGTCAAGTGACATAAACTAATTGATCTACATCATGTTAGCAGCTGTTACTGTTCTTCTGCTTGGTTTTGCAATATTTTAGTTTTTTGCTCTTCATCATTACATTTACATTTTACATTTATTTCATTTGGCAGATGCTTTTTTCCAAAGCGACTTACATTAGGGGAGAGACAATATGCAATTTGTTACACCGTCAAAGTCTATCTCAGCTTCTCATAATAGAAGTTGATCAACTGATCAATAAACCATAGCAAGAAGAAAATAAAGACAGAGGAGGACATTTTCATGTTTTTTTTAATAGTAGGTGTTCTCTGAAGAGAAGAGTTTTCAGTTGCTTTTTGAAAGCTGTTAGTGTTGCTGCTCTCCTGACTGGATCAGGGAGTTTGTTCCACCAGCCAGTGACAGTGAGAGAGAAGGTTCTGCTGAGAGATCTTCTGCCCTTGTGGGACGGAACCACGAGTCACTGTTCCTTCTCTGAGTGCAGGTTCTGGAGGGCAAGTAGGAGTGTATGAACTTGTGGAGGTAAACAGGGGCTGATTTGGAGATAGTTTTAAACGCCACCATCAGTCACTTGAATTTAACACGAGCTGCAATGGGGAGCCAGTGAAGAGTGATGAAGAGGGGAGTAACATGAGCTCGCTTCGGTTCATTGAAGATAAAACGAGCTTCAGAATTCTGGATCATCTGCAGAGGTTTGAGCATGTTTGCTGGAAGTCCTGCTAGGAGAGCGTTGCAGTAGTCGAGACGTGAGAGGACCAGAGCCTGAACCAGGAGTTGAGTTGCATGCTCAATTAAGAAGGTCCTGATCTTTCGAAACTGTAGGGGATGGTTCTTCATCCAAGTAGAGATGTCATTCAGGCAGTCAGTTATGCGGGTAGTTACTGATTGGTCATCTGGGGGGAACGACAGATAGGGATGAAGGTCAACTGCATAGCAGTGGTATGAGAATCCGTGTCTGTGTATGATAGGCCCAGGGAGGTGGTGTAGATGGGAAGAGAAGGGGACCAAGCACTGAACCCTAGGGAACTCCGGTGAGTAGTCTACGACTATTGGAAACCTCACCCCTCCACCCGACAGATCTACCAGTGAGATAGGACTCAAACCAGTCGAGTACAGTTCCAGTGATGTCCAGTGGAGAGAAGGATCTGATGGTTGACTGTATCAAACGCAGCAGAGAGGTCTAGAAGGAGCGTTTCCGTCACAGACAACAAAGCCGTCTTAGTTGAGTGTCCAATCTTGACACCTTATTTGTTGTCATCGAGCTTGTTGTTCTGAGTCAGGAAAGTAGAGAGTTCTTTACAGACAACCCGCTCAATGGCAGTGTAGGGCAGCAGAGATTTGGTTTGTAAAAAAACCACCAGTGATGTGTTGAGTGTAGGTTTCTTGAGAAGCAGTGTGATCTGGCCACCTTGAAGGTATTATGAAAAATGCAGGTAGTGATCGAGGAGTTGATGATGTGATTGAGAACAGGTGAGATGGTTTGTATAAGGTGAAAAGGGATGGGATCGAGGGGGCAGGGGGTTGGATGCGGAGGTTGAAGGAGTTTTGACACCTGATCTTCTGTAAGTGGAGTGAATGAGGACATGCAAGGTGTCAAAGGTTGTGGATGAATTTGGTTGCAGGGTGGTGCAAACTGTCTTCTGATGGTGAGGGTTTTGTCTGTGAAGTGATCAGCGAAGTCATCTGCAGTGAGAGAGGTCACTGGGGGAAGTTGGGGTGGACAGAGGAGTGAGTTGAAAGTCCTGAAGAGCTTTCGGCTGTCCTTGGCATGTTCAATCTTGTCGTAGTACTATGTTGACTTAGTGTCTTGTACCTTGTCTGAGAAAGTTGAGAGTGCAGTTTTGTATGCTTCGAGGTCTGCCATGCTCTTTGATTTCTTCCATTTTCGATCTGCTGATCTGAGGGTGGACCTCTGTTCCAGGAGAGCGTGCGATAGCCAGGGGTTTGATGGTGTTATTCTTGCAGGTCTGGGTCATGACGTTGATCAAGGCATGTAGCAAGTGTGGTGCAGAAATGCTTAGTTGCATCATGAATGTTCAAAGAGGAAAAGTTTCCAGGTGATGAGAGAGAAGAGGCCACAGCTGAAAATAAGCGAGAGGGAATCAAGACACTTAAGGTTACATTGGAAGGTGACAGGAGGTGGCATGGAATGTGAACAGGTAGGCAGTAAGTAATTGAATGTGATGAAGTGATGCGTGTGTAAATGAGATCTAGCTGAATTCCTGATTTGTGTGTGGCTGTGGTAGGGACAAGAGTCATGTCAAAGGAGGACATGAGTGAGTGGAAGTCAGTAGCATTTGGTTTATGAAGATGTATATTGAAGTCTCCAAACACAATGAGTTGACTGCCATCATCCTCAGGAAAAGAGGAGAGCAGAACATCAATCTCCTCCAGAAATGTTCTCCAGGTGGGCGGTATATAGTGAGAATGTGCAATAGAAAAGGGGAAGTGATAGTGACAACATGATATTCAATCTGAAGTCTGAGAGATGAGAAGTCCAGCACCCCCACCTCGTCCCACCACACGGGACGTGTGGGAGAGGAGAAAGTTATTGGGGAGAGCTGCAGGCATTGCGGTGTCCTCTGGACAGATCCATGTCTCAGTCAGACCAATGATGTCCAGTGAAAACTGGAAAGCGAATCCGGGGATGAAGTCTGGCTTGTTGACGGCAGATTGACAGTTCCAAAGAGAGGGAGAATGGTTCTGGTAATGCGAAAGGAAATGAGCAAAGCTTGAAGTGTGTTCTATGGGGACGGGTGGAGCAACATGCAACTGAGAGGATGACAGGAATGCACTGAAAGTACATATTAGTAGATGTTTTTGGAAAGTGGCAGGGGAAACAAAGGAATAGAAAAAGAAAAAAAGAGAAAGAGATACAAGAATATAGCTTACTGGGCATCGATCTCTGTGGCGTTGCTCGGTGGAGTCGCACAGGTAGAGTCAATCGCCTTTATTCGACTAATATTTGCATGAGGCAGATGAACGCTTCCACTGACGCTTATGCGTCAGCAACATGACAGCAACTTGATCAAAAGAAGATATAAATGTATATATTCACTTATTTATTTTTTCCAAAGGCATCTCCTGCATTTATGTTACATTTTCCTGTGTTTCTGCATGATGGTTTTTACAGAAAAATCTTTGCAGAAATTATTTGTTACTAAAGGATATTCAAGAACACTGCTTGCTCCTCAACTGGAAAGGTTACAATTCTACAATCAGCTACTTTAAATCCTTAACTGTAGTAAAACCATTTGAATCCTCCATATGCTTTATCAACACAAACAGGCAATCCAGGAATAGAAGCTAGGCATGGTGAAAGAGGATTTTATTTTTAGAGGCGCATGTTTTATGAATGAACTTGAGGGGCCTTCTTCTATGCTGCTATCCACAGCACAGCCTGTCTGTGCACTGTATTTCAGATAATTTTCGATTATGATAGACTAGATCTATATGTTTCATGTTTATTTTGATATTTAGAGAAGTCTATACTTACCTTTACCTTAGAAGGTACAAAGCCGGTATCTTTTAAGGTACAAATGTATACCTTCATGCCATTATACATCTTTTTACCTTTACATTATGTGGAGAACTGAGGCTTCATAAAAATATCTACCAAGAAGTCAAAATTACACACACTTCCCAAAAATACTCTGAACCCAGCTGCATCGTTGCATTTTACTTATTTGTTGCTCCACAAACTAATCTTAAAATCTCTCCAAGTCTTGCCTGTTTGCTGTGTTTCCTTGTTCTCTGAGCTCTGTATTCCCCATCAGTCGGTCACTAAGACTTATGTCGATACCGACTATGGAAATGTCCGCTAGGGGCACTCAACTCTCTCCACACTCTTTTAAAATGCCAATCAGTGGCCGTGCTGATGGCCATGTGACCACGCTATCAAACATAAAGCGGATAGAAGCGTAACACTCCTCCTTTCTGCTCATTGGAGCCAATGCTCTCAGACACAAGTGACTGGTGAAAGATTTCACATCGGTGTTGGATTATATTACCCCTTTGGTGGATTACAAAGTATCTGGTGTTTACGATTATATGTGAAGTAAAAGAAACAATTATAAGGAAAAAAACAGTTTTTTGTGGGGAAAAAAGACAACATTTCTCAAACCAAAAACACTTTGCACATATAATATTTGCCGGCCTGTTTGGAGAGCAGTTCGCCAGAGCAATTCTCATTTCTGCGCTCCTCTTCACCTCAAACGTCTTTATACGCCTCTCTGAAACTCTCGTGGGTTATGCAGAGCACATATCAGCACCCTCGATTTGACCCGGTTGAAGCCATAGCCATTTACTTTCAGAAGGCAACAGTATCTGCCTTTTAATGACGAGAAGCAGTCTTAAAAGACATATGTCAATATCCAGGGTTAATGTAAAACATGTAAACATGTTTTTTTTAACATCACTGACTCAACAAGACTCAACTTCCTTTTCCACTGACTTCACGTCTAAGATCTGAGTTGGCTTGTTTAAGACTTGTCAATCAAGAGTTCTATGACCTAAGGTCGGTAGGTCCAATAAGATGCCACTACTAGGATCTCTGCCTCATCCTCCCTGATCTTGCACAGGAGGGGTGCAAGGATGCTCACTGAGGGAAACACATATTGGAGTTTCTTCCTGGGCCAGCAATGTTCCAGCACATCTATCCCGAGAGGAGCCTGGAATAGAGCGTAGAACAGCCTGAGTATTTTCTGGGGCGGCGAACAGGTCTACCTCCACTATACCAAAGTGCTCAGAGATCTGCTGGACTGCTAGGGGATGGACTGTGACTTCTACATCTATTTTTTCGAAGATTTCATCTGGCTCAGGACCCTCACTTTCAGATGTACATGGCTGACTCTCACGTTGGGGTGGATTTACAAAATTGCATTATGTAAAAGCTTAGATTGACTATTTTTGTGTTACTACTACTGCGAAAGTGTTTTTAACAGACATGTTATTACCCTTCCCTCATCTATATACATAAATGAAAACATTATTACATTGGGCATATTAAGAATTTGTTATAAGTTATGTTATAAATATCGATTCGTAATTTGTACATTGAATAAGATATGTGTTTGTTTAATAGATGTAAATTAACTTATTTAACAGTACTTGTGCTTGCCAATCCACCATCGTATCCCATAATACCCCACTACAATACATTGTTGCAAGATCAACAGTGACAAGAACTCTTACCTCTATACTAACTTACAGCCGCTATGTTTTAACCCATAAGGCAGGGGAAGGCAAGATTATTTGCATAATGAATTTTTGAAATGTGAAAACAATTTTCTGTAGAATTTTGCTGTTAAAACTACAGTCTTTTGTTACGATGTTAAGAGCTACACTGATGTGAAAAATATCATTTATCGAGGTAAAGTACTATTTGTAGAACTCTTGTGATTGCCTCACAACATGTAAAGCCATACCAGCATCCTTGTTACAGTCCTTTTCTCTTGAAAAGGCCCAACAAGAGTGTGTTTTTTATTCAGTATAATTTCTCTCAAATTCAAAAGACTATATAAGTTTTTTAAGAATGTGCATGCTTGCTGAGTCAGACACACGTTCTCAAATCATGCTGTCATTTTATCTGTGTGTATCCATCAGACCTTGGATTGAAATGAGAGTGTGATTGGGGATTTCCCTGTAATCACGCTCAGCCCCTTGCTCATGTCCTGATCAGATGATGAGGAAGGGGGCTCAGAGAGCTTGTGAATGGCCAGATGGTACCAGACAAA
Source organism: Danionella dracula (assembly GCA_900490495.1). Lineage (NCBI taxonomy): Eukaryota > Metazoa > Chordata > Actinopteri > Cypriniformes > Danionidae > Danionella > Danionella dracula. The sequence goes on from UELW01000899.1 coordinate 6,491, forward strand.
TCCTACCTTACATCATAAAATAAGTCTGTTAATATAATCTCCCTCACAAATATTAATACACAAGACAGGAAGTCTTATCTACAGCTTACAGTGACTCTGAGGAGACTTCTATAGTTGACAGAGATTGTGAGGAAACAGCAAACAGAAGGTAGTGAAATGTAAACTTCTAGACTTTATGTGGTACCATTCACATAGAAACCTGTATTAGTAGATTTTTCATGAGAAATTACAGTACCTCATAGCGACTTAATTTGTTACAATTAGTAGGCATGCATTGGGGGTACCTTTCCACCATATCCTGTACCTAGTATGGATACTTTTTCATAACTTTTTAAACAAGATTAAAGGCTAATTTTTTTATACTTGAAATGAAAAGCATGAAGTGAGACATTAATTGGCCAGAAAGACCCTCCTGCACATTTGGGTGGTACTTTTTCTTTCTTTTTTTTTTTAGAATTAAGTCAACCCAAAAGATCTATTTCCAAGATAACAATGCCAGAATTCATCAGGCTTAAATTTTACATTTACATTTATGCATTTAGCAGGAACTTTTGTCCAAAGTGACTTGGAGAGAGAACATGCAATTTGTTACACAGTGAAAGTCTACTCAGGTCATACTAAAAGTTATATCGGTTGATCAATCAGCCATAGCAGGAAGAAAATCAAGTAAATAGAAGAAAAACTTTTCAATGTAAGTACTCCTTGAAAAGAAGAGTTTTCAGTTGCTTTCTGAAAGCTGTTAGTGTTGCTGCTTTCAGGACTGGATCACCAGTCATTTGTTGCACCAGCCAGGGACTTCTCTGAGCGCAGGCTTCTGGAGCGTATGAGCTCGTGGAGGTAAACAGGGGCTGATTTGGAGATAGTTTTCTACACCAGCATCAGAGATTTGAATTTAACACGAGCTGCGATGGGGAGCCAATGAAGAGTGATGAAGAGGGGAGTAACACAAGCTCGTTTCGGTTCCTTGAAGATAAGACGAGCTGCAGAGTTCTGGATCATCTGCAAAGGTTTGAGCGTGTTTGCTGGAAGTCCTGCTAGGAGAGCGTTGCAGTAGTCCAGACATGAGAGGACCAGAGCCTGAAATTAAGATACTTACTATTACTTTCCTTAAATGGCCAATATCATCAAAACACTACTTTAAGAAGGTGTTTTGACATAAATGTGTGCACTAATATTGTGTACACAACTATATTAGAGTGGTTTCATTTCTCTTTCTGCAAAACTGATTGACAGTAGCATATTAGCTTACCATTTACCATCAGATTCCTTTTTACAGGGACGCCGCCAGAAGATTAATACCATTGTATTTCAATAATATTGGGCCTTTAATACTTATATAATAGTATTAAACTGTTGCACTTGGGCAGCCTAAGTATGAATACTACCATACAACGAATAGGAAGCATGGTGCCAGCAATGCAAGTGAATGAGAACTGGTCAGGTGCCTTAATAGATGACACCCACAGCACTGAAGTCTGATGAAGTCTGAGAGCTGAGCCTTCTTAACAGCCATGTACCAGTCTGTACAAAAGTCTCTCCTGTGCTAGGGGAACAAGAGGGGTTTTCTCAGTGAAGGCAACTATATGCGAGCTTGTGGTGCTAACCACATTAATTTGTTTAGACATGCACACAGAAAACAACCACAAATAAAACACATCTTGTTGAGAAAGACTTATTGAAGACAACAGATTTTTAAACACTTTATGAAGTAATTTACATGTAGCCAGCAGCTGCTCAAATCCTGCCTGATTAGTTCAAAATAGTTCAATAAATAAATATGATCTTTTGTTATGTAGTAAAAAAAGAAAGAAAATGTTGTACCTGACCAGCTTCCTATCCGCATACATTTTTTTGACTCATCATTTTCCATTTCAGTCGTTTAGATACATATTATTATTGATGAAAGCAATGTTTATGTTTCGACCTTGCTTGAAGAATTCATCAGCAGGTTAATGGAAAGATATATAATTATAAGATGAGTGATGAGATTTGAGAGAACACACGCGCTTGCCTTTCTTTGTGGTGCTTGTAGTCTCACACAGGTTTATGAAGAACCAATCCCAGAAATGACAAATTAAAACTTAATTTTCGACATTTGCTGCCAACTCCTCAGTAAGAAAGGTTGCTATTGGTTGGCCCAAAAGTCACTAAAAGTCGCTAGATGACGTCATCACTTAAGTTACATATATGCCACGTGACGTGCGTGACGTAAATTCCCGCCAATGGGTTTTTATCAACGCAAACATAAAAGTATCCTTATATAACCTCCCTCCACGAAACCACTTTTTCAGGTACCTTTAAGTATGATTTCTATTTTGTTTTCTAAACTGATGTCTTTGAGGGTGTACAGCCTAGATAGTATCATATCTGCATCACTATGGGAACATGCGCTTGTAAAAGCCCACTCCATCATGCTCTGTCAGATTGGGACTCGCTGAAATGTACCCTGGATGGAAGAATCTTGTAACAGATGTTCTTTCTCCCCAGCAAAGTGGACTCATGCGCTTTGATGTTGTCCTTCTATAGAGAATTACTGTTTTTTTTTTTTAACTATCAGTAATGCTCTGGGGGAAGCTTTTAAAGCCATGTCCTTTAATCGCCATATTTGGTTTCCCAAATATAATTGCATACACCATTCTAAAGGAAACAAAAATGTTTAAGCCAATCCTAAGAATAATTTTAAGGGGTGAAGCCTAACATGAAAAATGAGTCCTTAAAGGCGGGACATGGCCATAGTGAAGGTGTCTGATTGGTTAATAAGGTTAACCGCGACCCGAATATCATTAAAAATATGTTTTTGAGATGAGCGAGCGCCCGCTCATCCTGTCCATCACTGATATGTACACCTAAATTGTGTTTGTATGTAATTGTTCCTTGTCACCATTTACTACATGCATGTGAGCTGAAAATGTCTAAAACATATTTAAAATGATTTTTGTCCAACTTCAATCAATTTGACATTGAATAAATCAAGTTAAAAGAAAAGTTTCTATTTAAAGGCACCACATCATGCTCCTTTTAAATAATTCACAATAAATATTTGAACCCTCTAAACTATCACTGCTCCCTTATTTATTGTAAACAATGTCTTTGCATCACATCAAACTGTTGTGCTTTGCCAAAGGAGCTTCTGCCATGCATCCTGCTGGGTTTTCTTGTTGGCACACAGAAAATCCACCCACGTCCAACAAATATCTTTTGGTAATCCAGTGCATGCAACAATACGGAGGCCACACAGTTAGGAGACAGTATGGAAGCCAAACCGTAAGGAGATGAGATGGAGCAGGTAAGTACAGGGTTATACAGCACAGGTAGACTGAAAATAGAGTTCAGGATATGAAAGCTAGGTATTAAAGAGATTTTGGCAGCTATCAAAATTCTCATATGCAGAGGGGATCTCTCAAAAACCAGGCAGTCTAGCAGTTCACACAGAATAGTAAAAATTGTAAAGAATAAATGTAAGAAATACAAACTAAATTAAAGCTGCAAGCAGCGATGGAAGGGGTCTCGCACGATGCATCCGCCGGAGCGAAAGCACCGCCTCCCGGCCTTTTTCGAGTTTTTTGACCTTCGAACAAATTTTGGTGGCCTTTCTAACATGTTCAATGGGTCAAAACAGCTAAAACGAAGATTTTGGTAGCATTTAAGGGGGCAGTAAGGAGGCACTGTAGAGCCAATTTTTGGAGCGCAGTCACAGTGATGCATATACTTTTGTTGAGCCTGTTAAGGCTAATCATACCAGGCTGTTTTTGTTGATAGTGGATTATCTTGAAAAGAGATACAGACCATAATATGTAAATTTTTTTCCACAATTTTGAAGGGTGAACTTTGCTGTGGCACCACCCCAAGACCATTTGACGTACTTCTTAGCTTTTGATAACTTTTTTTCCCTAATGTGTTATGAGTAACCACACCAATTTTCAGCTTGATTAGACATTTCGCCTAGGAGGAGTTTGCCAAAGTTTAAAACGAGCGAAAACGCACACTTTTTGAGGTTTTTGCAAAATATCTGTCTTCCCGTCAATTTTGGAAAATGGGTTTTTATTAGTAAAAGTTGCAGCTTGGTCATTTACATATGTGTACCAAATTTCATTCGCCTACGATAACCTGGTTGCGCAACAGCTACAAAACCGCTTCAGGTGGCGCTATAAAGCGCCATCCAAAGGCCGTTTGACGAACTGCTGCGTTTTTTGATAACTTTTCATCCCAAATGCCTTACGACAAACCACACCAATTATCAGCTGGATCGGACATTTCACCTAGGAGGAGTTCGTCAAAGTATGAAGTCTGTGTTTTTTACATAAAACCTAAAATATCCGGTTTTCCGTTCGGTTTCAAAACTCGACCCAATTTACTTTTTTGTAGGTCTTAAGGTCCTACACGTATGCGACAAGTTCTAAGTGTGTATGCAATACAGTGCCTGAAATAGAAGCGTAAAACTATCAAAAACACGCTTTTAATGCTCGCCACTAGGTGGCGCTATGACGGATGATGTTCGTTGTCATACGCCTGTTCTCGGGCTTGGACTACGATGAGAATGAGACACGTTTGAGACAGATCGGATATTCTATGCCGAGTTATAACAACTTTCTGTTTCAAATCGAAATTTTGACCTTGGCTGCGACCACGCCCACATACTTGATGATAGCTGAAAAAAAGTTATAATTTTAAGGTTCCGTATGCCGTATGATGATACTCAAGAAGTTTGGAGATGTTTAGATAAAATCTGTGGGAGGAGTTCGTCAAAGTGTGGAACGAGCAAAACGCCCATTTTTAGAGGTTTTTGCGAAATAACTCAATTCCGGTTGATTTTAGAAAAAGGGATTATATTAGTAAAAGTTGCAGCTTGGTACTTTACACATGTGTACCAAATTTCATTCGCTTACGACAAACTGCTTGAGCAACAGCTTTAAAAAACAGCTAAAGCGATGTTTTTGGTCACATATAAGGGGGCGCTGTACAGCCAATTTTTGGAGCGCAGTCACAGTGACGCATATCCTTATGTTTAACCTGACAAGGTTAATCATGGCAGGCTGTTTTTGTTGATAGTGGATAACCTAGAACGGAGATAAAGTCCAAAATATGTAAATTGTTTTTGCACAATTTTGAAGGGTGAACTTTGCTGTGGCGCCACCCAAAGACCATTTGACGTACTTCTTAGCTTTTGATAACTTTTTTTCCCTAATGTGTTATGAGTAACAACACCAATTTTCAGCTTCATCGGACATTTCGCCTAGGAGGAGTTTGTCAAAGTTTGAAATGAGCGAAAATGCACACTTTTTGAGGTTTTTGCGAAATATTCGTCTTCCTGTAGATTTTGGAAACAGGGTTTTTATTAGTAAAAGTTGCAGCTTGGTCGTTTACATATGTGTACCAAATTTCATTCGCCTACGATAACCTGTTTGCGCAACAGCTACAAAACCGCTTCAGGTGGCGCTATAGAGCGCTACGCAAAGGCCGTTTGACGAACTGCTGCGTTTTTGATAACTTTTCATCCCAAATGCCTTACGACTAACTACACCAATTATCAGCTGGATCGGACATTTCGCCTAGGAGCAGTTCGTCAAAGTATGAAGTCTGTGTTTTTTACATAAAACCTAAAATATCCGGTTTTCCGTCCAGTTTCAAAACTCGACCCAATTTACTTTTTTGTAGGTCTTAAGGTCCTACACGCATGCGACAAGTTTTAAGTGTGCATGCAATACACTGGCTGAAATAGAAGGGTAAAACTATAAAAAACAGGCTTTTAATGCTTGCCACTAGGTGGCGCTATGGCGGATGTCGTTCGTCGTCATACGCCTGTTCTCAGGCTTGGACTACGATGAGAATGAAACAAGTTTGAGCCGGATCGGATATTCTATGCCCGAGTTATAACAACTTCCTGTTTCGAGTCGAAATTTGGACATTGGCCCGCCGCCACGACCACATACTTTATGATAGTCGAACAAGCTTCTCAATATCAATTGCCGTATGCCTTATGATGATACTCAAGAAGTTTGGAGATGTTTGGATAAAGTCTGTGAGAGTAGTTCGTCAAAAAGTAGAGCGAGCAAAAACGCCCTTTTTTAGAGGTTTTTGCGAAATAACTGACTTCCTGTCTATTTTGGAAATAGACTTTCAATTAGTAAAAGTTACACCTTGGTACTTTACACATGTGTACCAAATTTCATCCGCCTACGACAAACTGGATGATCAAAAGCTGTAAAAACGCGTTAGGTGGCGCTATAGAGCCATTTTTTAGAAATCAGTTTTGGGACCAAAATTTTACGAAATTTTTCACCGGGTCTGATGCGTGTGCAAAAATCGGTGACTTTTCATATATGTTCAGGTACCGAAAAGTGCCCGCAATGATTCCCGGAATAATAATAATAAAAAAAAAAAAAAAAAAAGTCTCGAGGAAAAAACAATAGGGTTCTTGCACCTTCGGTGCTCGACCCCTAATAAAGCGACAAGAGTAAACACAGCAACAAAAAAGTTAATAACCAGACGCAGACTGAAGGGGAAGTGAAGTATTGGCTCTAGTGCAGATTCACTGTGGACACTGAATAAGTAATTGATTACAAACATGTCCAGGTTATAGCGTCACAATTTTTCAGAATTCTATCATTGAGGTCAATATTTAGGTTTGATTATAACTAAAGTTAGAAACCTTGAAAAATATTAATCCTTTCAAAAATCACAAATGTGTTGATTTCCATATTGTACAAAAGACAAAGGTTAACTGCAATTTTTGCCTACTATCTATGTAAATGTCCAGATTAATGGTTGTATAGTTATGTATGAATGCAAAATGGAAAAAGTATGTTAAAGAGACACATTTTAAAGTCAATGTCAAAGATATGGCATGTCAGTCAATTATCTTCAGTTTGAAAATAAGGTCAAATTCAATATTTATTCGAGTAGTTTTTTTTTATCTTGAAACCAGGCCATAAAACAAACTTTTTAAGCCCAGATTTAGATTTACACACTTAACAGACACTGGGTCAAAGAGCTTGTCCCACCGGCCAGGGAGAGTGAGAGAGAAAGTTCTGCTGAGACATTGCCTGCTTCTCTGAGACAGAACCATATGATTTCTCTGAATGCAAACTTCTGAGAGCATGAAGGATTTATAGTGTTTTTGTTAAGCTAGGGCATTTAGAGACTGTTTTATATGCAAACATCAGTTATATGAACTTAAAATGAGCTGCAATAGGTTTTCTTTCCAGATGCAGCCCTTAACTGTGTTTGAATGGTACCAGCTGTTTGATGCATCCTATAGTTATGTTAATCTTAAATTAATCTAATTACAACTGTCTTTTTACAACTGTGATGGAAATGAGGCTTTTATTTTGTGCTGGCTCTGTTTCTTCTCTTTCAACTGAAGGTAGGCGATACCTTTTGAAGTCTTGAATTGATAAAAGCAACAAAAAGGATCAAAATAAAAACATCCTCTTCTAATCCTATTTCTTCAAAATAGATTACATTTTTTTGATAGTTTAATGAAACCAACTAAAATCAGGTGCTGTAAGAGCTTTTATGCTTAATACTAGCAATGCACTGCATTATAAAATAAATTATTGTAAATTATGGCAGAGAGATTTCCTGTTGAAACTCTTTAAGGAGTTTCCTTGTCAATCATAGACACTATTTACATCTGTTAGGGTTTCCCTTTCTCTTTGTGTTTTTTATCTCTTTTTATCTCATTCCACTCTGAGCGTGATCAGCTGCTGTGTGACACTCATTGCTCTACACCTGTGTCCTATCTTGATTAATTGCTAGTGTGTTATTATATGGTTGTTTTTCTCTACTTTAGTTGCTGAATTATTGCTCACTTACCCTGTTGTTTTATCCCAGTCCTAGAAAGTTTACTCCTGTCTATTTTGATGTTTAATTATTTAAATATTATTTTTGCATGTTAGTTGGGACACCTTTGGTTGTCTGCAGGCCAGCTCTGGAGCCTGTGCTGTGTGGTGCTGCCCTCGCAAAGACCAGTTCCCTCAATTTACGACCCCAGGAGGGGTGTATTAAGTTCTATTTTTGGTGATTCCCTGGAGGGACTTTTTTTGTTGTCATTCTACCTTGGAGCTGGAGGAGAGCGACCTGTTATTTCTTTGTGATTGACTTTGTTTTGGTTCCGCTGTTCCTTATAAATTCAGTTCCTCATCTCTACCTACTCCTGGGTCCTTGTCTTCCCAAAGTCCTGACAGCACCTCACTAAAAAGCTCACACATACTAGGAGCGCTAATAATTCAATACTATATGGCTATACTTTAGGTGTGGACCTTTTTCGCCACTTGTTTATGTATTTGGATTAGCTTTGCTTAGCTGGGATTTTATAGTGCCCATCCAAGCAATGGAGGCATTCTTAAAATATCTGAATTAAAATAATGGGCATCAAACTTTTCAAAACTGATTTATTCTGGGAACTCAGGTTTCCTTCCACAGACCAAAACCATACCAGAATGATTGGTGACTTGCTTGGTGCTTAGGTCAACACCTATAAACACCTATGGTGTTTTTAAATTTAAATTTAATTAGCATGGAGGTGTCTAAGCTCACTACAACTACACTATTGAGGAACCAAACGGTGCTTCTCAGATAGGTGTAGCAAAGATGTGTCAAGGTTGCCTTCAGTTGCTGGAAATGCATGTTTTGTAGGTACTCAGACCTTAATGCCAATGCTGAACTTGTCACATATGGAGCAACCTCAGGGGCAGTTATGTCATTATAGTTGCCATATGCCCCAGAAGCCTCTCCTTTTAGAAGGACCACTAATGCTAAGCAGACTCTGTGGGCTACCTTCAACAAGGTCTGTGCGTGTTAACATGCCCGATTGGAGTTAGCTCCAATCCTAGAAAAGATATGCTCGAACCAGGGGTAGACAGTTCTTTTCTAGGTTGATCCAAAACTCCAAGGGGTTGAGGTGTATCAGCAACTTGTCCTTGTGCTGGATCAACTGGGACCAAGACTGTGCTAATATAGGGCAGGTGTCTAGGTAGACCCCTTCCTGCCCTAATGGTACAAACTATACCTCAACTACCTTGTAAATTGTGCGATTGAGCAGTGACAACCCAAAGAGGAGGTGTTTGGTTAATTTAAATAATACATCATAATTTAATTTATTATTTGTTTGTTATCAGTGTTTCTTTGAGAATAGTGGGATTGGAGGCCTTGTCTGTTGTTTCTATTCAAAAAGCTACAAAGGGCGCATTGGAAGCTAGCAGCTTCTTCAGCAGGGCACAGCTTTGCAGCGTCTTTGTTCATTGCGGTACATGGAGTGATCAGCTCTAAACAGGAAGTTCAAGTGCATCCACTTACACTTTTATGCTAAATGTATGCAAATCTCATGACCATAGGCGCCCGTACCCATTGCCTGTTTAAAGTCTATATGGAGTTTGATTGCCTTCCCATAGTCATCATTGACATCACAACTGACTGGAGGAAAATGTAAATTTCTCTTGACAGCTAAACCCGAATAACCTAAATAGAAACAAACTATTTTAGCTTAAAAAACAAACAGAAAGTCAGGGACTAGGTAATAAAACGTAATGGTTACTTTAAGAGTTATCGCGGTACCAACTATGGGAAGCTCTGCTGGGGGCTCTCAAATCTCTCCACAGTCCTCTATTCAGGGAAAAGTAACCATTAAGTTACTCATCAGTCGGTCACTCCTACTTATGGCCTTAAGTAAAGAATTCATTTTTAATTCACAGTCGGTCAATAAAAATCTTTCATATCGACACATAAAAGAGGGGGGAGCATCAATCCCTGAGCTGAAGGGAGACGTGTGGATGCCATACTCCCAACCTTGAAGGCTGGACTTAGAACTTCCGGCAGTTAATACACATACAGATTCACTGAGATACCTACAGAAAAATGTGCCTTGCACCACTGGGAAAAGGTCTTTAGAGGGAAGATAGCATCGCTGGAACTAGATACACACATGGACAGTACGTAAGAAGCTCTGACAAGCTCTGACAAGCTCTGACAAGACACAGTTATTGGATCACGAATATGGCATAACCGGGGGTCCTCTGTGCCTTTAGGTACCAGACATGGAGTTTCAGAGGTCTTGGTGTGGGTGCTTTTGCCCACATCCCTGGGTCAGACTGTCTGACCACATGTGAACTGAACCAGGGAGGCACTGAAAAGAGGGAGCAAAGAACCAAGATTGATCGGGCCAATAAGGTGCCACATTAGGGCCTTTGCCTTGTTCTCCCTGATCTTGCACAGGAGGGGTGTAAGGTTGCTCACTGGGGGAAACGCATATAGGCGTTTCTTTCTGGTCCAGTAATGTGCCAGGACATCTATCCCAAGGAGAGCCTGGGACAGAGCTTAGAACAGCCAACACTGAGCATTCTCTGGGGTGGCGAACAGGTCTACCTCAGCTATACAAAGCACTCTCATATCTGCTGGACTACCAGGGGATGGAGTCGCCATTCTTCTGATTCGTAAGACATGGAGTAATGCAAGGGATGGAGTCGCCATTTATCTGCTGAATGGTTCAACCTGTCCCTGCGACTAGGGACAGCCCCCAATGCTGACTCTAGAGGAGCAGTCTGCGAGCAAGAGCTGACAAACGGGTTGAACATATCCACAGGAGTCATCTGGAGTTAACAATATGACCCAGGTGCATTACAACTGAATAGGGGAGAATCAGACACAGGTGGAAATTAATGGCAGCAAGAACTAGACTAGGAATGCTAACTGGCAGGAAAACTGGAAAGACATTTTTAGTTGCTGATTGTCCTAATGACTGGGAAAACAACAGGATAATTCTAAACTTACTCTTAAAAAAATTACAATTCTAGTACTTATTAGTATTCTAGTGATTGTCAAAGGGTAAACTGCTTGATGAGTGTCTTGAAGTTACTGGTTGAAACTCGGACACATAGAAAACATCTCTTAATTTTGCATAAATTCACTTCATTCAAATTGTATAAATTCAATAATCTAGATCTATGCCATGATCACTACCTAATGATAGCTACAACTTGGACTGTTAAAATTCCTCAAATCACTCACTGTGGAAAAACACATCAAATGTATTTGGTAGTACTGTATAGTAACTACACTCTAATAAGCATTGTTATAACTACAAGAACTAATCATTATTTACTGTAGGAATATGTGTTAATAAAGCATATATTATCTCTCTGATAATGAATAACTATTACTGTATGTCTGAAGTATACAATGTATTAATAGTAATGTCCTACCACATTCTAAATTATCCCATGAATCACTTGATTTACTGGCTTTAAAATAGTGAAAAGTTTACTTTATACATTATTGTCTTTTCCTCAATAAGGCATGAATTTAATGCTAAACATATAATATAGAAGCTTATAAACAAAGAATAAAGACTTAGATTTTATATGAATAAACTTCTTACAAACGTGTATTAACATAGAAACAATGCTTTATTAGACTTGAATTTAACTATTTGATAACACTTAATTAATACACATACACCTAGAGCGTGGTTTTTATAGTGCTATTTTAAATTGTATTTAAAAGCTAATAATCAAGCTATGTTTTGTAAACTGAGCATTGTTTATTTTAAACCTGATAAATATATTCATGTTAATTTACACCTTGTGCTTTGTTAAATGAAATGTAGCTGTAAGAAGATTTAGCATGTAATAGCAATATCTACCTGAGGGGAATTTGTGATCTTATCAGGTAGCTTTGGTTCAGGAGTTCAGGTGGTCGTCACTACAGGGATCTCTGACTAGAGCATCAAAGCTGCTTATGAGGCCACGGTTAGTTCAAAATCCTCCCTTGGCTCCAGATAAGCTCTGATGACTAGACATTAGCCTCACAGGACAAATAAGATTATTTTTGCCTAATTTATGAGCTTTTATCATATATTGATTTATTATCATGGGAAATATTACAGGGTATTTGAAAATTCTTTAGTATCTTGCTCTCTCTCATATTTAACTTCTGATCTATCTCTCCACTGCAGAGGATTTGGGCTCTAAAGTGGCATGTTTTAACATGAAGCATGAGATTTAAAATGATTTTTTCCTGACATTTGTGGTCATGAAGTCCTTTAAAAGACTGGTGCTGTGTCAATTAAAGAACATCAGTGAACCCCTACTGGACCCCCTGCAGTTCTCCTACCGATCTAACAGGTCTGTGGAGGATGCAGTTAACATGGGGCTGCACTACATCCTGCAACGTCTGGATAAGCCAGGGACCTATGTGAGGATCCTGTTTGTGGACTTCAGCTCAGCATTAAATACCATCGTCCCATCTCGCTGCTTCAAAACAAACTCTCCCAGCTCTCCGTCCCTGACTCCATCTGTGAGTGGATCACAAGCTTCCTGACAGACATCATCATGCACCCGAACCAACAGCACTAGCCCCACAGAGCTTCTTTTCCCAGGCTATCTGTCTGCTGAACTCTTAACTCCCGCCATTTGTTACCTGCACCTTTATAGACTTTTGTTCAACTGTTTCATCAATCCTTCAAAATACCTCATTGCCTTATGTTAATTGCTTGTCAATTGTGTTGCACCTTACTGTACTTATATGGTTTGGATTGTACTTGTGTTGTTTGCACTGACAGCTACATTGTACCACAGGAAATTCCTTGCACACACACACGCACGCACGCACGCACGCACACACACACACACACACGGCAATAAAGCTGATCCTGATTCTGAAATTTCCTATTGAGAAGAAAACAGTAAAAAATATTATTCACAAATTATGTGAATGTTTCTTGAACATGTATGTTTGCTATAATGATTCGATATTAATAATTATGAGTTTGTGTAGCTATTGTGCGCTTTGCATTCAGCTGAATTAGAAAGAAGATTTAGGAGGTTCAATCAGAAAGGAGATTTAGGATTTGAATGACTCAATGCTTTTCTGTTTCATTTGGTTTATTGTCTCATCTGATGCTGAAATCTCAAAGTGCATAAGTAATTTGGGGGCAGAATGAAAGAATGAACATTTGAAATACATTATCTGTCTATGTTTAACTTTTGCCATAATTTTTGCCATGACTTTATTTTCACAAAGCTAAAACCTTTGAAATGAAAAGAGGATTTTTGAACATAACATTTAAAATAAACACTACACCATAAAAACAAGTTGACTCAACGTACAATTGTAAAGTCAAAAGTTCCATAGAAAATTTACATCAAGTAAATTTTGTATTCCCAGTTTTTATTTACTCAACATATCACTGTAACATACGTTGACACAACAATTGACTAAAACCAGTAAACAACAGCGACTGAGAATTTGAACTCAGTTCAGAATTTTTAATTTAGTCAACAACTCTTCAACAAAAATTGAGCCGAATTACACCTTTAAAAAAAGTATTCATTTTTACGCTCAGTGGACATTTTATTAGTTGTCTTTTTGCAGTGCACATCGAGCAGTTGTTGAGTTGGTTTAAATTAGATTAATATCCTGGGAAATAGACTCATTGGTTAAATGAGGCATAAGTTGTGACATAAGCAAGGGAACTAGAAGAGCATAAAAATAAATAATTCATATAAATAGAAAATAGTAATGTCACACCCTCTGCACGTTCTATCAGCCCCGATCACCAGTCACAGTCTCCAGCCAATACACGACGCACTCAATCACCCGAGTACTAACCAGACACACCTGGGCACTCATCACCGTCATCTGTTCCAGTCATCAACACCACACTATAAAGACTCACCCACGCCGTTCACTCACCGTCAGGTATCATCTTCACTGGATCGTATCTCTCTCCGTCTTCTCATCCTGATCTTCTGCCAATAGCTTCTGCTACTCGTTGCACCCAGAGACTAACCCCTGTCACCGGCTTGCTCTGCTCGAGGGAAGTAACGCTACTACCACCTAGACTCTCTATTGAACTGTCACTAGTACTTCGGTACGAAGCCTATTGGGTTTAATAAACACTGTGTGAATCACACCTTTCGCTTCTGATCCGTGACAGGATACCTGACCGAACAAAAATTCCCGGAACATGGACGGGCTCGCTAACACTTCCGGGAGCCCCGCTGACTCATACCCGGGTGCAGCGGCGCTGAACCAGCAGCCCGCGAATCCGCTCGCAATGTTGAGCTCAGCTCTTTCCCGTCCCGCCAGTTATGCTGGCGATCCTCAAGCCTGTGCTGGATTCACTCTGCAATGCGCGCTGTATATCCAGAGTAACTCCGCCTCCTTCCCCAACGAACTCTCCAAGGTGGCCTTTATAATCTCTCTCCTCACCGGTCGAGCACTTCAATGGGCAAACGCACTCTGGAACGCCAACAACCCAGTCCTCCATTCTTATCACTCCTTCACTGAGCACCTTAAAGAGGTATTCGGCACAGCACTCACATCATTATCAGTCCACGACGAACTCATCTCACTCACCCAAGGAAAGCTCACCATCCATGAGTACACTCTTCAGTTCCGCACTCTCGCTGCCAGTAGTGGGTGGAACCAAGTAGCGTTGTTAGCCGCATACCGGCGAGGATTGAACCCCAACGTTTGCCAACACCTCGTCATTTATGATGATAACGTGGACCTTGAGGTGTTCATCCGAAAGGCCATCAGCATCTCCCAGCATCTCAACGCTTGTTCCATCCCTACCATTCCCCCTAGAGCACCAGTTCATCCTCACCCTTCACCAGCACTCACCACCATCGGAACCCCTCGTCTTCACCCTGCTTCCTCACCACCCGACTCGGAGGAGCTCATGATCACGGATGCCTACCACCTTACCTCCGCGGAACGCCACCGACGACTCAGTCTCCAACTCTGCCTGTACTGCGGAGAAGCTTCTCATATACTCTCCTGCTGTCCAGTTCGCCCTCCTCGTCCAATGGTGAGTGCCTGTTCCATCACTCCCTCAATGTGTAAAATTCCTCATCTGCAAGCCACTTTAACCATGAACTCTTGTGATTTTCCTGTTAATGTCCTGGTGGACTCCGGAGCCGCTGGGAACTTCATCTCCACCAACTTCATCAGCAAACATCGCCTCCCGACAGTACTCAACGAAACTCGGTATCGTATCTACACTATTCAAAACTCACCATTGGGCGAGGGCCAGATCACCTGTCGAACCCGTCAGGTCACCCTAACAATTACCCCACACCACCGGGAGAAGCTCCACCTCTTAGTGCTGCCCAGGGCCAATGTCGATATTGTGTTGGGTCGACCTTGGTTGGTTCAACACCAACCCACCATCGATTGGGGCACTGGACAGATTCTCGGCTGGAGCAAGACCTGCGAGGATCACACTCATCACTCCTCGAACCACCAGTCATCTCTTCCCCTTCACTCAACCACCTTGGATCACTCTTCAACGGACCTCACTCGGCACGTTCCTTCCACCTACCACGCCTTCCTAGATGTCTTCAGTAAGGAACGTGCCGCCCAACTTCCTCCTCACCGGCCCTACGACTGTAGCATCGACCTGCTGCCCAATGCCAAGCTACCGCACGGTCGTATCTACCCTCTCTCCCGTCCTGAACACGAGGCGATGGAGAGCTACATCGATGAAGCCCTCAGCCAAGGGTTCATCCGACCATCCAAATCCCCTGCCGCATCGAGCTTCTTCTTTGTGACCAAGAAGGACGGAGGACTTAGACCCTGTATCGATTATCGAGGGTTGAATGAGGCTACGGTGAAATTTGCTTACCCTCTACCACTCGTACCCGCAGCTCTTGAGGAACTTCGGGAGGCGCGAGTGTTTAGCAAGCTGGATCTCCGCAGCGCGTACAACCTGATCCGTATTCGAGAAGGAGATGAGTGGAAGACTGCCTTCATAACCCCCACAGGTCACTATGAATACTTGGTGATGCCCTATGGCTTAGCAAACAGCCCATCAATTTTCCAAAACTATATGAACGAAATCTTAAGAGACCTCCTCCACAAATGCGTCATTGTATACATCGACGACATCCTCATCTATTCCCGTAATCTGGAAGACCACCGTGACCAAGTCAGCCAAGTATTACAACGTCTCCGTAAACATCACCTCTACCTGAAAGCCGGAAAATGCGAGTTCCATCGGTCCACCATCTCCTTTCTCGGCTACGTGATCTCCGCTGCGGGGGTCCAGATGGAGAACGCCAAGGTGGACGCCGTAAACAACTGGAAGGTACCCCAAACCGTCAAGGAGCTCCAGCGCTTCCTCGGATTTGCCAACTTCTATCGACGCTTCATCAAGAACTACAGTACCATATCCTCACCCTTGTCATCTCTCCTCAAGGGGGGTCGGAGAACCATCGTCTGGAGCTCCGAGGCGGATCGCGCCTTCCAACTCCTCAAGAGCAAATTCACCGCAGCACCCATCCTCAGACATCCTGATCCTACGTTACCCTTCGTAGTCGAAGTCGATGCGGCAGACGTAGGAGTGGGGGCCGTACTCTCCCAATGGTCGAACAAACCCAAAGCTCTCCATCCGTGTGCGTACTATTCCCGTAAACTCACTTCTGCTGAGCAGAACTATGGCATAGGGGACCGTGAGTTACTAGCCATCAAGCTGGCCCTCGAGGAATGGCGACACTGGTTGGAAGGAGCAAGATTCCCGTTTACCGTCATCACAGATCATAAAATCTCCAGTATCTCCGGAATGCCCAACGCCTGAACGTCCGCCAAGCTCGGTGGTCACTATTCTTCGCGAGGTTTAACTTCTCTATCACATACCAGCCGGGGAGCAAAAACTGCAAAGCGGACGCCCTTTCCCGCCTTCACTCGCCAGATCCCGTTCTAGATGCTCCCGAACCCATACTACCACCCTCCATCTCCGTCGCTCCCATCCTGTGGAAGATTGACGAGGAAATCCGAACCGCCACTCTCGAGGTGCCAGCCCCTCCGGGTCTACCACCCGGTTCAACTTACGTTCCGTCCAGTCACCGTCTCACCCTCCTCGAAAGTACGCACACCTCCCTCGGTTCAGGACATCCCGGCAGCAGGCGAACCCTCTCGCTCCTACGTGGGAAATACTGGTGGCCAGGTATGGCCAAGGACGTTGCCCAGTACGTCCGGGGATGTTCGGTCTGCGCCGTAACCACCACTCCTCACCGTCTGCCTGAAGGCAAACTCCAGCCATTACCCATTCCCCGCCGACCCTGGACCCACATTGGTATTGACTTCGCGACAGACCTGCCTCCATCACGGGGTTACACCACCATATTAGTAGTCGTCGACAGATTCTCCAAACAGTGCAAGCTCATCCCGCTCAAAGCCCTACCTACTGCCTTGGAAACCGCTGAGGCACTATTTCATCACGTCTTCCGCAATTATGGTCTCCCCGAGAATATCGTCTCCGACCGAGGACCTCAGTTTATCTCCAGGGTCTGGCGGGCCTTCTTCCAATTACTATGTACATCCATCAGTCTCTCGTCCGGCTACCATCCACAGACGAACGGCCAGACCGAACGCAAGATCCAAGAAATCTCCCGCTACCTCCGGACTTACTGTGCCCATCACCAGAACACCTGGAGCCAGTACTTACCGTGGGCAGAGTATACCCAGAATTCCCTTCGCCAGGCCTCCACGGGACTAACCCCCTTTCATTGTGTCTTAGGGTACCAACCGTCACTGTTTCCGTGGACCGGCGAAGTCTCGGAGGTGCCCGCGGTAAACCATTGGTTCCAGGAGAGCGAGAGGGTATGGGGCTCAGCTCACGTCCACCTCCAACGGGCAGTACGGAGACACACCGACGCAGCTAACCGCCGCAGGTTACCCAACCCGGTATACCGACCCGGGGACAAAGTGTGGCTATCCACCCAGAACATCCGTCTCCGACTGCCCTGTAGGAAGCTGAGTCCCCGCTACATAGGGCCATACACTATCCACTCCCAAATAAACCCTGTCACCTACCGCCTCAATCTGCCACCTCACTCCCGTATTTCTTCTGCCTTCCATGTCTCACTCCTCAAACCCTTCACTGATCCTGTCTCTCCTCCTTCCACAGACCCAGAGCTGCCTCCCCCTCCAGCACAACCCGAAGTCGTGGGTGAAAACATCTACCAGGTCAAGGAAATCCTCGACTCCCGGCGGCGGGGCGGCCGACTCCAATACTTAGTTGACTGGGAAGGATTCGGTCCCGAGGAACGGTCATGGACACCCCGGGAGGACATCTTAGATCCCTCTCTCCTCGAAACATTCCACCAGCAACATCCCAACCGTCCGGCTCCTCGAGGTCGCGGCCGTCCACGCCGCCGGTCCAGGGTGCCAGGAGTCACCCGTGGAGGGGGGGGGTACTGTCACACCCTCTGCACGTTCTATCAGCCCCGATCACCAGTCACATTCTCCAGCCAATACACGACGCACTCAATCACCCAATTACTAACCAGACACACCTGGGCACTCATCACCGTCATCTGTTCCAGTCATCAACACCACACTATAAAGACTCACCCACGCCGTTCACTCACCGTCAGGTATCATCTTCACTGGATCGTATCTCTCTCCGTCTTCTCATCCCGATCTTCTGCCAGGAGCTTCTGCTACTCGTTGCACCCAGAGACTAACCCCTGTCACCGGCTTGCTCTGCTCGAGGGAAGTAACGCTACTACCACCTAGACTCTCTATTGAACTGTCACTAGTACTTCGGTACGAAGCCTATTGGGTTTAATAAACACTGTGTGAATCACACCTTTCGCTTCTGCCTTCTGTGATCCGTGACAAGTAATACTGGAATTTAGTATATCTGCAAATGTTATATAAATTAAAGTGAGTTACTGTCAAGGCGAATGAGTTGGACCCAGAAGCAAAGATTTCTTCTTGACAGTCTTTTTGAACACTTGACAGAATTTATTGAAAGGCAACCAAGGTAATCAAACAGAAATACTGGCACGAGAGCCAAAAATCAAACAAAAGAAGCTAGACGAAACGAGAATGGAAAGGGCTCCCACCGGGATCCAGTACTTGTGCAGGAGAATCCTGTATTCAAAAATAATCTGAAACACTAAGAGCAGACAAGCTCAAGACTAAGCAGGGCACACTAATATATCTTCCACAGACAGACTTGACTGGCACGACAGCATGGCAAATAAAATAACTACCACAGAGCAGTAGCTGACAGTGGTTTAAATAGCAGCAGGAGGAGATGACCAGAGCACACAGAGCATAATTGGGAATACTGATAATTGAGAGAGAGAGAGAGATTCTAAAGTGGTTTAATGCCAACAAGCAGAGAAGTGCAAACGGCAGATTTTTCACATGTTAAGTCAGTGATCAGCTGCTCGTTCTGGGCAGATTTTTGTTACCAGATTAAAGCTGAAGTTTTTGCGGTCACCCTGGTGCCGTATATCTGATTTTCTACTATAAACAAGGTACAACAGAAAACTCCCAACTATCCAGTTAACGTTTGTGGACACCAGGGGGACCCAAAGGTTGAGGGCCCATGTCCGACCTACTGAACGTGCCTAATTTGAACTCATAGATGAATAAATAGGCGGCAAGGCATCCTACCCTCAATAAAGCAAGATTAAATCAGATATTGCACACAGTTTACAGTTTATATATATTGATTGAGGGAAATCCAATCCAATAAATCCAATAAATCATGCCTCGGTCACACTTACATTACATACATTACACATTACATTGACTCTTATGGGATCACATAGGACGGTGTGAAAGTGTAAGTTCCAGCCTGTTTCAGATTCCACTCTGAAAGTTGAGCTGAATTCATACAGCATCATGTGGCGCAACCACAAAGCACTGGAATGGAGAGGCGACAGCATGTGTTTATTTTTTTAAGGCATCAGTGACGATGTGAAATACATTACATTAGACTGAAACGTGCTACTGTTTGGATAATTTATATTTAGCCCTTGATATTTTTTAACAATGTGCTACCTGCTGGGTGGGGTCATCTGGGCTGGCCTTTGCATGAAGTGCTTACAAATTAAGCGCTAGACTGAATGTGTGGAAAGAGTCTGTAGTGTTGGAAGCCAGGTACAGCGGGCTGTGTAATCACTGACAACAGCTGGGGTTTTATTAGAGCCAAAATAGACAAGCTTCTTGATCAAACAAGCGCCCAGATTACATCTCCCAGTGTTGGTGCACCAGGAACACAACAGTCAAAGATATTCTATCAACATAGTTGATAAATGATTGTGGTAAGTAAGTGGCATTATATTTCTAAAACACATTTTCTAAAGACAAGTTATATAATCACCTACAAATCATTAAAATAGTACAAAGAAACCAGAAACCATATAGGGCAAACCATAAGTTAAAAGGCCTAAATATGAAGGTGATTTTTAGGCCTGAACTTAAAAGCCAGAGGGGGGGGCAGACGAACATCAAAGATTAGGACATCACGCCAGAAATAAAACAGTTATGAGAGGTTTGATGAGACACGTTTTAAGGAACCTTCAACACAAGATATTGCAGGAATGGCACACCTGAATCAGTTATCAAAGGTTGCAGCCTTTGAGTTTGGAAACAGCTATCAGCTCATCTTCAGCTTATCATCAACTCCTAGGATTTACTAAAAGACCGTTGTAGTAATGTGGAAGGCCAGGGCATGCAACACTGCTTCACTGACATGGATTTCAAGATCAATGACTTACCCAGCCTCTGCGGAAACATTGATTTTTTTTTGCATGACCTCTGAACCCTTTTTGAATACAGTTCATTTAACAGCAGGGTAAAAGCAAGGGCATTAACAGTTCAGTTGAGTTCATGTGTTGTCTTCTGAATTTAAGTGGTTTTAAGTAGCTTAAGAACAAAAGTTTATTTCAAATAAGTAATAACCTTTTCCTTAACTCGTCACTATTTACTCATAAATTGACATGATGTATTTATAGTTATTTATATATTTATTTATATATTTGTCATAAGTTAGCAACTTCACAAGTACGACTTGTAAAAATGTGCAGAAGATCAGTGGCTGCATTTTTATATGGAATGATGGTCATGTAATTTTGCATCTCAGTTGTGTCAATTACATTGTGTCTGTTACAAAATCGTGTCTGTCTAAACAAGAGAAAAAAAAAGTTGAACATCATTAGAAAAAACATCATTAGAGCAAAGAGTTACATGGTATTCACTTTCATGTGTTTTAGAAACGTTGCCGTGTTCTATGAAAGTGATTCTGTTTTCTCTTTGAACTGAAATCAGCATGTGACAAAACAACTGGAACTTCAGCAAAACATTCAATCACTCTTGAACATACACATGCACACACAGAGAGGTCTAACGTAAGCAGATTAACAGCCTTGCTCAGAACAGGACCGGGAGGGGGGGGGGGGGGGGGTTCACACGTGCAGGCAACACACATGAAATACTCAAGAGACCAAGACAATTTCAGTGTGGTTTATGTTTGGAGGTGAGGTGGAGGGTCGGAGTGCGATCTACTGAGAGCTTAGAACTGCAAACAAGAAAGCTGGTAAATAAGTCTTTTGAATGGCACAAATACTCTGGACAAGGAATAAGTGTACTGGTGAATCATTTAAAATAAAGTCCACTCTATACTTGTACGTCATGCCTACATGCTGTCCTTTGCCAAGGGTCTGCACGAACACATTTATCAAAAAAGCCTCTATAGTTCTGCACTCCATTGTGAGCGTTTTTTTTTTTAACTGATCAATATTGGTGTGATAAGAATGCTAACTTCTAGCTCACCAAAACACACAAATGCCAACAAAAGACAGAATATATTTACCTCATCGAAAATGCTATAAATATAACACCACATACATCCGCTGCTGCTGAAGAAGCACTATCTTTGAACACATCAATATTACGATGTGACGTGATAACAATGCTAGCTAGCCAAAACACAACACACATAACAAAGGAAGATTATTTGCTTTATTGCCAAAGCTGGTTTCATTATCCAGTGGCTAACATAGGGTCAAACCAGGAAAGAGAATGGAGGAGCTTGCTCTTCACCACCTCGATCCAATCACAAGCTTGCGCTCTGCAAAGCCTTGATGTGAAGTTAGAATTGTTCAAAGGCGCACTCGAGGTGAAAAAGAGTCAGCATGGAGATATGTGAATGTGCAACCTTCACCAAGGGCAATTTGTTGGCTTGACGCAGAAGTATAGATTGGTTTTTAGGGGTGACAAATCTCAGGGAATAAAGGCCTATCTGTATTTGTGCAGTCTACGAATTGCCCTTTATAAAGGCTGCACATTTATATAACCCAGCACTGACCCGTTGAGGTAGACATGAGGGCTGGGGAGACTTAGTAGAGAATGCAGATGAGAGTTAGATGGGCATTAAAACAACATTTGGAATTTTCTTATAAATGAACAGTATCTGTTAGACAATTCTTTTACATGTTCTATTACACTGTAGTGGAGCATTAACTAAATAAGATAAATATAGACTAAGTAAATGAAGAGCATACATTTAAAATGTAGTTTTATTTATGTATTTACTCATTTAATATGTCTTCATGTGGACTATATACATGATACAATGATATATGCTCAAGGAAGAATGTATATTGATTCAGATTTTATAAAATCCCCTCTGACGAACAGACACAAAAACACCTATTGTTCATGAACTCAAAAACAGGGTCTCTCCATCGCTCTCCAGTACTCACAAACCCACCATTGAACAACACTCACTCCATGAGCTCACTTGCACTCACAATCTGTCTCTCTCTCCTTATCACACTCACTCACACTCAAGACACAGAGACATCCCAAACCGCTCACTTTTCACATATTTATGGGTGTGAATTAAGGTGTTCCAAACCATAGTGATCATGAAAAAGTGTCAGAGGGGTGCCTAGATATGTACACTATGGTTAGATTCTGAAGCGCAGAACCATGAACGATCAAACGGCTGATTTTACCCACAATACATTGCGCTCGAACGCAAGAAGTTTTCTCTGGGACCCAAGCAACAAGAACTCTGTAATAAGACTTATTTTTAAAGAAGAACCACAGAAACAAATAATGTCAATATAGGGAGTGTTATATTTATTATTAAGCCAGGCTTAAAGTTTATTTGTATAGCACATTTCGTGCACAGGGTAATTCAAAGTGCTTTATATTGGAAACAAAGAGTTATCAAAAAAGTACATTTAATAAAATCAAGCATAAAAAAGTCATATAAAATCATAGTGATTAAAAACTGAAAATTAAGACATAGATTAAAATAGTGAAGTGAAGAGGTAAAATAGTTGTTCGGATGTTAGTGCTCAGTCGACAAAAGCACAACTAAACAGGAGAGTCTTAACCTGGATTTAAACGTGACTAAAGTGTTGGCACCCTTGATCTCCTCTGGAAGCTGGTTCCATCTGTGGCCCGCAAAAGGAGTATTTCCCTGTGTGGAATTTACCCTGGGGAGATCTAATTTATTTGAATCGAGGGATCTCAGTTCCCTGTGTGGTGTTTATTCACTGATCATGTCTGTTAAGTATTTAGGTGTTTGGACTTATATACGAGCAGCAGAACTTTAAAATCTATTCTGAAGGAGACCAGCAGCCAGTGCAGAGACTTAAGAACTGGAGAAATGTGTTCTGACTTTCTAGTTTTGGTTAGAATTTGAGCAGCTGCATTCTGAATGAGCTGGAGCTGTTTAATGGTGTTTTTGGGAAGACCAGTGAGAAGAGCGTTACAGTAGTCCAGCCTGCTGGAGATGAAAGCATGAATCAGTTTCTCTAAATCTTGTCTGGAAACAAAGCATTTGATTCTAGCAATGTTTCTAAGATGATAATAAGCTGATTTCGTCATTGCTTTGACGAGGCTATTTAAACTAAGATCAGAGTCCAGAATCACTCCAAGATTCCTGACCTGATTTGTAGTTGTTTAGGCCCTTGGCATTGAGATACGAGTTAACCTTAACAACCTCGCTTTTGTTTCCGAATGCAATGACTTCAGTTTTGTCCTTGTGCAGTTGAAGAAAGTTGTTTTGCATCCAGTTTTTAATCTCATCAAGACATTGTCAGATAGAGTTTATGGGGTTGTAGTCATTCAGGGAGATAGCTAGATAAATTTGTGTATCATCAGCATAACTATGGTATGATATCTGGTTCCTTCTCATAATTTGGCCCAGTAGAAGCATGTACAGGTTAAATAGTAAAGGAGCAAGGATTGAGCCTTGAGGGACTCCACACAACACTGCAGTCCACTTCGACATGTAATCACCTACGTTTACATAGAAACCTCTTACTTCTAAGTACGATCAGAACCGTTTTATCACAGTTCCTGAAAGACCAACATAGTTTTCTAGTCTACCGAAAAGGATTTTGTGGTCAACTGTGTCGAAAGCAGGGCTCAGATCGAGTAGAACCAGGACAGTCACTTTTCCTGAATCTGTGTTTAACCGGATGTCATTGTCATCTTCAGTAGTGCAGTCTCTGTGCTGTGATGAGCTCTGAAACCCGACTGATAACAATCCATGTAATAATTTTGAGTCAGGAGTTCAATCAGTTGTTTTGCCACAATCTTTTTCGATAATTTTACTAATGAAAGGTAGATTTGGGATAGGCCTGTAGTTGCTCATTACAGTATTTTGTAAGTTTGTCTTTTTCAGTAGTGGCTTTAACACTGTGGTTTTAAGGGATTTGGGGTAAAAGCCGGAGCACAAGGAGGTGTTTATAACTTCTAAGAGCTCCTTTTCTAGACTCTTAAGAACCATTTTAAGAAATATTGTTGGTAGAGTGTTAAGACTGCATGTTGATGTTCTAAAGCTCTCAACCGTCTCTATTAATGTTTTGTTATCGATTAGATTAAAGGTGCACATTTAGAGTGGAGGCTGAGGAGGTCTATCCCCAGCCCTGCAGGGGGAAGCACTAATGCCATTTAATTTTTACCCTGTTTTCTGTGGGTTCAGCTATGGCGGTCTCTGGCTTGCAATTTTTTTAAATCAGGGTTGGTCTACATGATTTCAAATTTCTAGCAGACATTTTCTCCCATCTGTTTTTTATTTCCAGCAGACTTTATCTGTATCGTGTGTTAAAGTAAGAGCTTAAGGGGCTGAAGATATCTGCCTGTTCTGAAAAAAATATTAGAATATTTTATCAAATGTCTTCAAAAATTAGCTTAAATGTTCTCAAAACATATTTGAATGGAATGAAAGGAAGAGAGGGAGTTAAGTTACTTCTGTCACATGATGTTTTAGTCTGTCTCAGATCGTGTACACTATCAACTCACACACTCAAAGGTTTGTACATTTTCTTCTGAAAATGAGTATTTACTTGAAAGGTGTAGTGCAGTGGTTCTCAAACTTTTTTCATCAAGTACCACCTCAGAAAAAATTGCAGCTTCAAGAACCACCATAATAAGCAACATCAAAATATGAGTACAGCATAGCCACAGCGAATAGGCTCTCCTGTTCAGCTATAGTTAAGTGCAGTTCAATATTATATTTATAATATTTATATAGTTGTTCATTTTACCAATGCTAAATACTGCATATCCAGAACATTAAGGATATACTGGGTCTGAAGTGACACATTTTCAGTCTTGGAATCCAGGCTAAAGATTGACCTGACCCAGACGGTGTCCTTTTTTAATGTGTAACTATAGACACACAGTAAAGCTGTTTACTATGCAAGTTTTTATTAAAACATCCTTTTCTCATGCTGTCTTTCTCTCTTTTTTTACATTTACATATTACTTCTGCTCTGGATAGATTTCTTTTTCTGCTAGTAAGAGCAAGTAATGTTGAGGTAAAGCATTATAGGTAAAATATTTTTAAATAAATATTAAAGTTGCTGCTGCATTCATAGTTTATCACAATCTGATGCTAATACAATGTTGTTGGTTGTTAATTTTTTTATAATCATTTTTCTTTCTTATTTTATGTTCACACTCTTTCAAATTTCCATAGCTGAGAGTAAAATATATATTTAACAGACAAAGAGAACAACTTCATCATCAGGTAGAAGGTAAAAGAATTATGAAAAACTCGAAATACTGTGTCTGTTATGCTCACACAAAGGGAGAAGACGAGGGAGATGCAGGTAAGTGTAGTTTATTTACAGGTGGAGTTAAAACACAGTTCAATAGTATTCCGCAGACAGGCAGACAGGCGACTCCGTAAGCACGGGTCAGTACAGACACAAGAGTTCAGTACACAGTTCAATCACTTCCCTTATGATGCTCTCTCTCTTTCTTCCAGGAATGGACAGGCAGGCTCAGACAGACTAGACAGGTTAAGGTTCAGGAGTGGTGAGTCTCAAGTAACCTTGATCCGGGACAAGGACGGAGTGAACTGGGTGAGTATTTATAGTGGTGGTGATTGAAGGACACAGGTGCGGGTGATTAGTACTCAGGTGATGGTTCTCGGGATTGGATAGGTGCAGATTGATCATGAGGGGTGTCGGTGCAGGTGCTGGGTGTGACACTACCCCCTCCCCCACGGGTGACTCCTGGCACCCGAGACCGACGATGGGGCCGACCACGGCCTCTGGGAGCGGGGCGGTCAGGATGCTGGAGATGAAAGTCTGTGAGGAGGGTTGGATCCAGAATGTCGTCCTTGTCGACCCACGACCGCTCCTCAGGACCGGACCCCTCCCAGTCTACGAGATACTGCAGTCGACCCCCCTGTCGTCGGGAGTCCATTATCTCGTTGACCTGGTAGACTTGGTTCCCTTGGATTTCGGGCTGGAGTGGAGGAGGAGGCGGTTCGGGACCTGTGGAGGAAGGGACAACGGGATCAGTGAACCGTTTGAGCAGGGAGATGTGAAAGGTAGGTGAAATACGATAGTCGGCAGGTAAGTTGAGACGGTAAGTGACAGGATTGATCTGGGAGTGCACCGTGAACGGCCCTATGTAGCGGGGACTCAGCTTCTTGCAGGGCAGGCGGAGACGAATATCCTGCATTGAAAGCCAAACACGATCTCCAGGTTGGTAGTCAGGGTTATCGGCTCGACGAGTGTTAGCTGCCTGGGTGAATCTACGCACTGCCCTCTGCAGATGGATGTGAGCTGAGCCCCACACCCTCTCACTCTCCCGGAACCAGTGGTTTACCGCAGGCACTTCCGAGACTTCTCCAGACCAGGGGAACAATGGAGGTTGGTAGCCTAGAACACACTGAAAGGGGGTCAGTTTGGTCGAGTTCTGACGTAATGAATTTTGAGCATACTCAGCCCACGGCAAATACTGGTTCCAGGTGTCCTGATGGCGAGCACAGTAAGTGCGGAGGTAGCGGGAGATCTCCTGAATCTTCCGCTCGGTCTGGCCGTTCGACTGGGGGTGATAGCCTGTGGAGAGACTGATGGTTACGCCCAGGAGCCGGAAAAACGCCCGCCAAACCCTGGACGTGAACTGAGGTCCTCGATCAGAGACGATATCCTCCGGTAGTCCAAAATCCCGAAACACAAAGTGGAAGGGTGCTTGAGCCGTCTCGAGAGCTGTGGGAAGATGTTTCAAGGGGATTAGTCGGCACATTTTAGAAAAGCGATCCACTACCACCAGGATGGTGGTGTAACCATTCGAGGGAGGCAGGTCTGTAGCAAAGTCGATGCCGATGTGGGTCCAGGGTCGGCGGGGTATGGGTAACGGCTGAAGCTTCCCCTCGGGCAGCCGACGGGGAGTGTTACTCACAGCGCAGACCGAGCACCCTTGCACATACCTCGCTACCTCCAGGGCCATCCAAGGCCACCAGTACCGTTGTCTTAGGAGTGAGAGGGTTCGACTGCTGCCAGGGTGTCCAGAGCCCAGGGAGGTGTGGACTTGCTCCATCAGAGGGATACGGAGACAAGTGGGGACGAAGGTCTTCTCGGCTGGGGCCTCCGGCAGAGCGGGCTCCTCGAGGGTGGCATCTTGAATCTCCTGATCCCTTGCCAGAGTATGGGTGCTACAAACATGGTGGATGGCAGAATAGGTTCAGGTTCGCAGTTGTCTTGTTCGATGGAGTGCAGACGGGACAGAGCATCGGCTTTGAGGTTCTTATGCCCGGGTTGGTAGGTGATCTGGAACTGAAATCGGGCAAAAAAGAGAGACCAGCGAGCTTGTCGGGCATTGAGTCTTTTGGCTGTACGGAGATATTGCAGGTTCTTATGGTCAGTGATCACCTGGAAGGGAGATTTGGACCCTTCGAGCCAATGCCGCCACTCCTCGAGGGCCAGTTTGATGGCTAGAAGTTCTCGGTCCCCAATACCGTAGTTCTGCTCCGCTGGAGATAGTTTCTTCGAAAAGAAAGCACATGGATGTAGAGATGAAGGTTCACCTGACTACTGGGATAGTACTGCTCCCACTCCCTGGGTAGCCGCATCCACCTCCACAATGAAGGGCTTATCCGGGTCAGGGTGTCGTAGGACGGGAGCGGAGGTGAAGGCTTGACGGAGGGTATCGAAGGCCTCTTTGGCGTCGGAGTTCCAGGTTAAACTCTTCTTGGCGCCCTTTAGTAGAGATGTTAAGTGAGCAGAGATATGACTTTAATTTTTTATGAAACTGCGGTAAAAGTTTGCAAATCCCAGAAACCGTTCCTTGATGGTCTGAGGTTGGGGCCACACCGCAAATGCCCGGACCTTGGTGGATTCCATACTTACTCCCGCTGCGGATATCACGTAACCCAGGAAGGAGATGGTGGACTGGTGAAATTCACATTTTTCTAAATTGAGGTAGAGATGGTGATCACGGAGGCGTTGTAAGACCAGTTTGACCTGATGGTGATGTTCTGACAGATTCCTGGAGTAAATAAGGATGTTGTCTATGTAGATGATAACAAACTTGTGAAGGTATGGCCGGAAGATTTCATTCATGAAATTTTGGAACACTGATGGACTGTTGGAAAGGCCGAACGGCATGACCTGATATTCATAGTGACCGGCAGGGGTGATAAAAGCGATCTTCCACTCATCTCCTTTCCGGATACGGATGAGATTGTAAGCGCTTCGCAGATCGAGCTTTGAGAATATCCGGGCCTCGTGGAGTTCATCAAGGGCCGCCGGTACGAGTCGAAGAGGAAATGCAAACTTTACCATGGCTTCGTTTAGGACCGGGTAGTCAATACATGGTCGGAGACCCCCATCTTTCTTTGCCACGAAGAAAAGGCTTGATGCGGCTGGCGAGGTAGAAGGACGGATGAAACCCTGATCAAGGGCCTCCTGAATGTAGGTCTCCATGGCTCTCCTTTCAGGGATGGACAGCGGATAGACTTTACCGTGAGGAAGTCGCGCACCTGGCAGCAGATCGATACTACAATCCCAGGGCCAGTGAGGAGGGAGACGGGTGGCTCGTGCCTTGCTGAAGACGTCTTGGAACGTGTGATACTCGTCGGGGATAGTGATCGAACTGGTAGTGTTGGGACTTTCGATGGAGGTGGATTGTAGTGGTAGGGCTATGGAAGGTTTGGAGGTGAAACACTAGGTCTGGCATATCGGATTCCACCTCTCCACCTGTCCAGTCTCCCAATTGAGGATAGGATTGTGGAACATGAGCCAGGGCCTTCCCAGTACCACGTCGACCGTCGCGTGTGGTAGCACCAAGAGTTGTAGCCGTTCCGAATGTCCGTCGGGAAACGAAGCTGGAGAGTGGTGGTTCGCCGATTTACCTTCCCCTCGCCAAGCGGAGTTCCTTGGATAGTGGTGATATGGTACTTCGTATCAGAGGGGACATGAGGTATCCGAAAGGATTGAACATACCGGGAGGAGATGAAGTTACCAGCCGCTCCAGAATCGATGAGTACATGTATAGGGAGATTACGATCGTTGTGAATTAATTGGGCACGGATGTGCGGAATATCTGAGACATAGGGAGTAAGTTGAAGTGTACTCACCGCTTGACGAGGGGGGCGAATGAGGCAGTCAGAGATGCGGTGATCGGAAGCCTCACAGTACAAGCATAACCTTGCCTGCATCCGGCGGTTCCGTTCTGAGGGTGATAAATGATAGTTGTTCGTGAGCATCGGTTCGGGGAAATCCGAGGTGAGATGAGTGATGGTGGAAGGATCGGGTGTCGTGAATGGAGACTGACAGTCAGATAAATTTTGAGAGACGCTCAGAGCCTTTTTGATGAACGTTTCCAAGCTCACTGCATCGTCGTAGATGGCTAGCTGCTGGCGAATGGGACTCCTTAACCCCCGACAATATGCAGCCAGAAGAGCGAACTCATTCCACCCACTCCGTAAAGCTAGAGAACGGAACTGTAAAGTATACTCCTGGGTGGATAGGTTGGACTGACGAAGACCCAAGAGTTCTTCATGGGCCGATAGGGAGGTATGAGAAACCCTAAACACATCCTTAAACACTGTGACAAAAGACGGGATGGATTTTATGGCTGGGTGACGTGCATTCCAGATGGCTTCAGCCCACTGCAAAGCTCGACCAGTCAATAGGGAGATTATAAAAGCCACCTTTGTCACGTCATTCAGGAACATAGAAGGGTTTGCTTCAATATAAAGTGAACACTGTAATAGAAAGCCACTACAACCTCCTGGCTCGCCGGCAGATGGTAATGGAGGCATTGGTGGTTGTGGAGCGGGGTTGAGGGAATGGCGAAGGAGCTGTACCAGCTCAGCAAGAACATCCGGTTTGTCCGCGGCTTCCATGATAGCCTAAATCCGTTTTAGTAAACTGGTCCCGGATCCTGTTATGCTCACACAAAGGGAGAAGACGAGGGAGATGCAGGTAAGTGTAGTTTATTTACAGGTGGATTTAAAACACAGTTCAATAGTATTCCGCATACAGGTGACTCCGTAAGCACGGGTCAGTACAGACACAAGAGTTCAGTACACCGTTCAATCACTTCCCTTATGATGCTCTCTCTCTTTCTTCCAGGAATGGACAGGCAGGCTCAGACAGACTAGACAGGTTAAGGTTCAGGAGTGGTGAGTCTCAAGTAACCTTGATCCGGGACAAGGACGGAGTGAACTGGGTGAGTATTTATAGTGGTGGTGATTGAAGGACACAGTTGCGGGTGATTAGTACTCAGGTGATGGCCTGTTATGCTCACACAAAGGGAGAAGACGAGGGAGATGCAGGTAAGTGTAGTTTATTTACAGGTGGAGTTAAAACACAGTTCAATAGTATTCCGCAGACAGGCAGACAGGCGACTCTGTAAGCACGGGTCAGTACAGACACAAGAGTTCAGTACACAGTTCAATCACTTCCCTTATGATGCTCTCTCTTTCTTCCAGGAATGGACAGGCCGGCTCAGACAGACTAGACAGGTTAAGGTTCAGGAGTGGTGAGTCTCAAGTAACCTTGATCCGGGACAAGGACGGAGTGAAGTGGGTGAGTATTTATAGTGGTGGTGATTGAAGGACACAGGTGCGGGTGATTAGTACTCAGGTGATGGTTCTCGGGATTGGATAGGTGCAGATTGATCATGAGGGGTGCAGGTGCTGGGTGTGACAGTGTCGCAACTAAAGTGGAGATTTCAGTCAGGCATCTGCATTAGCAACTGAAACTAAAATCTGATTGATTAAGTTTGTTTTAAGTTTGTATATTCTTTATGCTGGGGAGGTGATTAGTACCTGCCTCAGTCAGGGAGAGTCCCCTCACAGAGGGAACTCCTATCTACTCTACCTGATCCCCACGAGGACTTTGTGAAGCTGCTTTGAAAGCAATTGCTAAAGAAGCGCTATATAAAAACTGATTGATTGATTGATAGTCTGTTACTTTTTCTTATCACCAGATGTCATTTATATCCCTTTCTCATTCTTACCAAAGAATCACAGATTTCTTTATTTACAGCATGTTTTGTTAGTGACTGACTGAAATGAGCACGGGGGACACGCGCACCTGTGTCTGACACTGAAATACATGCACACGCTCAGAGAGAAAAAGCAGTTTTTTACATCTGTTGTTTCATTCTTTTTCTTTCACATGTATTTATAATGCGCTCAATCAACATATTTTTAATTTCAGTCAGTATGTCAACAATCAGTGACACAGCAGCAGGTTCACTCTTGCTGCTTTTTTGCGCACATAATGCTTGGCTAAATGTAAACATGGCTTTTGAGTGGGGCTTACTCGCTGTGGCATCGCAAAGGTTCGCGTTATATGAATCTTCTTGTTTAATTTAATTTCTTCTAACTTTGGTTCTTGCAGTCATTACAGAGATAAAATCCCTCAGCCCGATGTACTCGGGAGCTTCACAGCTAGTTCCACATGCTTTGCACCTGTTGTATACAGTCAACTCTTTGCACACACCAGCGGTACAAGATTAACGTTTTTTTATTACAATAATATATTTCTCCACACACACACACACACACACACCCACACACACCCACACACACACACACACACACACACACACACACACACACACTGCTATTTCTATCTTAATGGGTAAATAAACTATTATACTAAGTAGCACAGGCAGAAAAACACACAAACAGAATTGACCTCAATGGGCGGAACCAACTAAGGGGTGTCCAAGTACCACCAGTGGTAAGCATACAACAGTTTGAGAACCGCTGCTGTAGTGTAAAGGCCCCTTCACATCTAACCAAACTGACATTCGCACGAATCCTCGGATGACTTCTCTGTGGGATGCATTTCACAGGATAGTGTTAAAAGTGAATGCAGTGATGCTCCTTGCCATTGGTGGACGCTCTTGGGTAATGATATGTCATTCATGAAAATAACAAATCTGACTCTTTAGTAATCACTTAGTTAAAGTGCGGATTACACTGTTAATGATCAGCAGACACCGATAAGCATGTTTTTTTCTCAGATTAGTGTTTTTGCTCTATTTTTGGGTCTTTGTTGTAACGCTTTCCAATTAGAATGAATCGTTCAAATCAATCGTTCTCATAAATGAACAAGAGTCAAAAGAACAAAAAAATTACTTGAACGAAAGTTTCCATTAGTCAGGGAAATCAGCCACATGCAGACTGTTTTGTAACCTTTAAGGGCTTTATCGAACAACTCTTGGTGGCCTGACACCAGCAATACAAGCTTTTGGGAGTTAATATTCTCGTCGTTGGTGGTCTCTTCCTCTGCTGTTCATCTCGTAGTTCTCTGGCGCTATTTTCTGTTTGGAGATTGAAGTGGGAGTGTGCATCGAGCGCCATCCAGTGACTGTTTCATGTCCCATTCATGTCATCAAAACAACCAGCTTTCATTGATTGTTCCCTTGTGAAAGATCCATCCTTTAGGCTCTTGTTCGTTTGCATCAGTATGTCGTCGACACCCGTGCTTTTCCGATCGAGGTATGTTCATGCAGGTAACTTCACACCGAATACTCGTAGATGTGGATTGGGACATAGCAATGTATCTAATCTTAGAAAACTGGAAGGGGGACGTTTCATGTGGTTCAGAGGTGACGGAGAGGATGCCATACATTCATTCGGAGCTTCGAAAGATAAATGTCTGAAGCATGTAAAGATTTCTTGATAATGTTCATGTTTTTATTAAACAAAAAAAGGTAAAGGAAACCAAGCCTTGAGCTTGGCCAAGCATTGACTGAAGGAAGAGGTAGATTGGAGTTATTTCAAAGACTAATAATATGATATGACATGATAATTTATTATATGATACAATATGATATGATAATGATGTGATCTAGAATCATTAGAGCCATACTGTAAGATTGTTTTTCATTCAGGTCTCTTATCAATGTTAAATCAAGAAAGCTATGTGTTGCTGAAACTCAGAGGGCTGTGTAATCCTGCCACCTTCTGGACAGGGAAAGAAATGTCAACAAATGGCTAAACCTGAATCGTTGAAAACAATTCAGCCTGATTTAGAATGAACTTGCCGCTTTTTGTAAAATGTGAGTCAAAAAATACTCTCCTAAATCTACATTATAGTGTTATTATTTTGATGAGGGAAATAAGAAAGCTAAATCACTTCTTAAAGTGAAAAACTTGAACGCTACAGCAGCACTTCATCTCAACCTTAGCCTCTAGGCTATCGAGTTTCCTTCTCATTATTGTTCATCTCACTGGATTTAACACACAAGTGCTCTCTCACCCTCAGGCCCAATTAATAGCATCCCTAGCCGTTTGTCTTCAGTGACAACTCAAAAACAAAATGCCTCAATCAGAAGGTTACTAAGCACTTGATTCGTTAAATCAGAAGACAAAGACGATAGCTATGGCTGAATGTGCTTAATTCATATTTCTAAATCAACTTATCAACATATACCATTTATAATATTTTTCATATTTCAAGGTAAAAGAGCTTTTTAACTTTACATGGGAACACAAAGAACAAACCTGATTGTGTGTGGGGATATAGGGGGAGGTAATGAATGATTGTGGTAGTGGTGGGGGTGGTGTTGGGGGGGTCTTGTCCTCCTCCCTCCTGTCCCCAGCCTCCTCCAGGTGAAAGCATCTGTGTCTACAGCTGCTCATGCTTTTCTCTCTATGTTTAGGAAGCAACGGCCACCTGCAGGAGTGTGAGGACAAAGGTTTGAGAGCTTACTGTCGCCACCTTTTGACCATTTGGGGGGAAAAAACAAGATTATTTTGACACAAAAGTGCAAATATGTTTCAGAATGATTAATCTAATCTGATCAATGAAGAACAGCCGATGCAGTTTGCAAGGAATCAACAGAAACAGTTGGAATATAATAAACATAAAGTACAGTCTCAAACTGAAAAATAGACACAGTTTTCAAACTTTTTACAACAACAACAAAAAAAAAGCATTTTAGATTTAACATAATTGAATATAATGTTTGAGGAGTTTAGATGCAAAATCCTGCAAGTGCCATCTGAATACCATTTTTAAATTAATGTTGACTAGCTTCCTGTGTGTAGGTTATATTTTATGTTTTTCTCACACTATAAAAGGTTCTTTTAACCTTTTAAGTTAAACGATTGACCATAAAACATGCTAAAACCTACTTGGCATTTCATCCCATTTTTCAAGAGCTTTTCTATATGTGCTATTTTTGCATTTCATTAATTTCACTAATATACATACCTTAACATATCAATAAACACAAGCAAATCATGAATTCACAAACTCAGATCTTATTGTGTTGAATGGCTTTTAACAGACATTATGGAGTAAAATATATGCCAAATGCTTATGTTACATTTTTAACGGTTGAACAAGAAAAAAATTAAATGAAACATTGAGATCATTGTTATCATTCTACATATCAATTTATTAAACTTTATTTAAGAGATTTCACACCTTTTATAAGCTTTCAATACCTTTTTAACAATATAAAATATGCTAGGTTTTATGTAACTGCAGATTGTAAAGTCTTAAAGCCTAAATGTTTGCCATCATTTTATTTTACCCTGTGTGTCTAGTGTTAGCTAACATTAAAAGAGAGCTGAGTTGTGCACAGCCATATCTTCCTTTAAAAAGTAAAATACAATTATATATCTAAGCTCACTGAGCGGACAAAAAACTGATCGATTTAAACATTTAAATATGTACAACTGCAAAGTAGTGTGAAGAAAAGGAAGAATAACAATGACAGATGAAATGTTTAGCTTGATGTAAGTTGATAATAATGATCTGACCATTAATGTAATTTATGTAGTTTATGACCATTAACATTAACGTCACTATGGATGATGTAACCTAAAACCAGGTTATGAAATCAACTGACAAATGAATATACATTACTGCAATCACAGTTTCCCTACATTTCACTTGTAGTAGAGGTGCACCGATACCACTTTTTTGGACAGCGAGTACAAGTACTTGCATTTCAGTACTCGCCAATTCCGATACTTAATAAAAACATTATTTAAATTTACAGGTAATAGCTTTAGTCATACAATTAAAAACAAACAAACAAGGGGCTAGTTTGGAATTAAGACCACTTATTTACCACAAAATGCATGTTATATGCAACATATTACAGAATAAATCTTTATAAAAAATTCTTAAATCTTAATTCTTGTAAATTAAGCCTGGCTGGTGTTCGAGCCCCTGAATTGTTTCGCGTGTGTTATGGCTCGTTGTGGCATTAAACTCTGGAAGGTTAGGCTAATTAGCGACACGGGGCTAACACTGATGGTGCAAATATCTGTGGTGAAACTAAACCCAAAGAGGTTTGCAGCAAGGTGTGGATGATTATGTTTTTTACATTTCACAGACTCGTGTAGTTTAGGTAGATCTGTGTCAGTCATGTAGCGGCGGGCATCATATCTGTGCATCATATCAAATAGTTCCACACGCTGACATGTCTCCCCTAGTCTTCTCCCCGCTCAGAACTGCAGCCGGAGAGCGTATGTGGGGGCGCGGTGCAGCGGGGCGGGCTCTTGGTGCCTGTGAATAACCGCTTTCCCGTCGCTCAAATGTAAACATTTCCCAGACGGTGGTATCGGTCCCCGGTATCGGTATCGGTTCATCCCTAACTTGTAGTATTAAAAGCAATAGAAGAGTGGAGCTTTTGCACACTCAATATTCGAATTAAATTCAAACTTGGAATTGTGCTTGGCTCATTTCCTATGTTCCTACATTTAACATACTGATCAGTGTATTTTATCACTTGTATTTCTTTATATAATGAAGGGTTTGAGTTATTAAAATCCTTGCAAAACTGCCGTTTTCAAACTGCAGCAGAAGTATTATTAAACAAATAAAAAAATAAAACAAATATATGTATTAATGATAGAAATAATAACAGAAATAATATAGAAAGTTATTGTCAAATCATTAACATTTATTATTATTGCATATAGTAATATATTAATGTTATATAATATTACATATTAATGTTCTATATATTTTATTTCATGTTGTCTCAAGCTTATGTTGTAATAGTACAAATTATTGAGTCCACACGTACCTGGTTTAATATATATATATATATATATATATATATATTCATTCATTCATCTTCATGTCGGCTTTAATCCCTTTCGGGGTCGCCACAGCGGAATGAACCGCCAACTCTCTGGCATATGTTTTACGCAGCGGATGCCCTTCCCAGCCGCAACCCATCGCTGGGAAATATATATATATATATATATATAATTTTTTATTTATTTATGTATTTTTTACTTAGGCCGGTGTTCAATTTAACGCAGTTACTGTGAAAACTTTGCTCTGTTATCTGTGGGTATCTGTAACCACGTTTTACGAAAGCGCAATTACAAAATAATGGCCTGCTTGGGTTGGATTTCTTTTTCTTCCTCTGGTTCCAGCATGACATATGACATATGAACTTGTGAACTGCTGTTAGCAGCATCTAGGTGGCAGTATAGGACGTGTATAAATTCACCTGAGCCAGTTCGTGTCGGTTGATAAGCATCAGGTATGTTTAACCCAACCTGTCA
The DNA here is from genome assembly GCA_900490495.1 of Danionella dracula. Lineage (NCBI taxonomy): Eukaryota > Metazoa > Chordata > Actinopteri > Cypriniformes > Danionidae > Danionella > Danionella dracula. Next base: position 43,554 of record UELW01000899.1, read on the forward strand.
AATTTCAGCCAACATAGATAACTTAAAACAATATGACTTAAAACAATAAAGCCTGTAGTTTGTTGCTATTTGAGAAGTCCTTTGTGGGACACAACCTTTGGATTTGTTATTATTGTTTCTAAAAAATGTATAAATTATAAGCAAAAAGTGCCTTTTTTACCATAATATTCACTAAAAGTGCTCATAAACCTCATGTTGAAACTCAATAGCTTTTAGACCAAATGACTTAAAACACTAAAACTTGCTGTTTGTGGTTCCTCTAGAAATCCTTTTTGGGACACAACCTTTAGACTTGTCATTATTGTTTCCAAAATCTGATAAGCAAAGTGCATTTTTCATCATTAAATGCGTTTAAAATGCTCATAAACCACTTTTTGAAGCTCAATAGCTTTTAGACCACATGAATTACCGTGCATCTGCTATCTGATTCAACCTGCCGGAGATATGGACCGCAACTAGGGACAGACCCCAATCCTGACTCCAGAGGAGCAGTCTGCGGGTGAGAGGTGGCAAACAGGGTGAGTGTATGCCTCGTTGTTGATTGATATACACCACCACCGCCGTGTTGTCCATCCTCACCAACACGTGATGTCCCTGCAGCATTCTCCTGAAGTGCTTCACTGCTAGGCACATAGCTCAAGGTAGTGATGGAAAGTTGGGATCATTTCTCAGACTCGAATTTTAAAATACCAATAAAATGTTGTGTGTTACTTTCCTAACACATTTAGTATATACACAAACCCGAATCACACTACAAATAAGACAAAATTATAATGCTTGAAGACAAAAAACATATTTTAATTAAGCCTACCTGGGTCTTTTAGTCTAATTCAGCTCAGCTCTGATCTGTCTTTAGGTTAAAGTCTCATCGTTCTTCACATTTCTTCTCTCTGATGGTAACGAGTTCAGTCCGGCCCCGGGGCCTTTTGTCACTTGATGCTCCCTAATATTAACCTAATGCAGTTTGAACCGGAAACAGAAAAGATTCGTTCTTTCCTAGAGTCCTCCGGCTCCTTTCATTCTTCTGTCACGTGACGCTCCTAATATTAACCAAATGTAGTTTGAGCCGGAAACAGAAAAGATTCGTTCTTTCCCAGAGTCCTCCGGCTCCTTTCGTTCTTCTGTCACGTGACGCTCCTAATATTAACCAAATGTAGTTTGAGCCAGAAACAGAAAATATTCGTTCTTTCCCCGAGTCCTCCGGCTCCTTTCGTTCTTCTGTCACGTGACGCTCCTAATATTAACCAAATGTAGTTTGAGCCGGAAACAGAAAAGATTCGTTCTTTCCCCGAGTCCTCCGGCTCCTTTCATTCTTCTGTCACGTGACGCTCCCTAATATTAACCAAATGCAGTTTGAGCCGGAAACAGAAAAGATTCGTTCTTTCCCCAAGTCCTCTGGCTCCTTTCGTTCTTCTGTCACATGACGCTCCCTAATATTAACCAAATGCAGTTTGAGCCGCAAACCTACAAGATTCGTTCTTTCCGCGAGTCTTCCGGCTTCTTTCGTTCTTCTGTCACGTGACGCTCTCTAATATTAACCAAATGCAGTTTGAGCCGGAAACCTACAAGATTCGTTCTTTTCTCGAGTCCTCTGGCTCCTTTCGTTCTCTTGTCATTAATGATGAGCGCATTACGCTCGGAAAACCAGAAGAATGTTGCGCATGGGCCACTGAACGAATCCCTCTATAACACGATTCGTTCCTATGCAGTCAAATTAAAGAGTCGTTCACTAGCTCTAGGCTTAATTTCAAAGAAGCAAGGTTTTGAGCATCCGTCAAAAAGCACCCCACCCGGTCTAGGAAGCATCAGTAGTCACTACTACGCATCTGGCTGGTCCTCCCTGGGGGACACCAGCATGGAGGAAACGGACAAATACAGAGTTGAAGGCAGCATCGGGGTATCACGTCCACCTTCAATTGCCCTTGTAAGGCTGGAAGTTATAGATGTCTCCTGGGTCTGGAGCGTTGATTTTAGCATTCACATAATAAAACAATGTGACCCCCATCTCTTGCTTAACTATGTACGTAAAGGAATTTGAGTACCAGTTTAAGTTTAATATTGTTTGAAATAATTTATAGGATTTGGTGCAATGATTGTATATCACAAAACCAGAATCTTTAACTCTTTCAACAGATTTGACTGATGCTATCTGATGAGTATTCCTGATTAGGTCACACCTCTCTGGGAGGAGACTGCTCTGAAGAAGCTTTCAAAGGCAGATAGCAGACTCAAATCCTGGCCCTTTTGTTTCTGAAACGGCCCCTGAAGGAAGAGCTCTAGAGCTTACTCTTGATTCATATTTCACAAGTTGTATATTGGTTGACTCTAGTGTATTACTTATTTACTCAATATGCCAGTATGAATTTGCACCACCTGTGCATTATCACATTGAGCTCATTAGCCAGTAAGGAAGGGCAGCCTGGGAAATAAAAGGACTCTTACTTTGGCAACTATGCCCCAGCAGCCTCTGGAAGTTCTTCAGAGGGTCCACCTGCAATGCAAGCCTCCTGTCTGCGCACATAACCCAGTACAATTAAAATTTTGCCTACGATTTATCAGATTTTGGAAACAATAATGACAAATCGGAAGGTTGTGTCCCAAATGGGACTTTAAGAAGAACAACAAACAGCAGGCTTTGAGGTTTAATTCTTTCTGTTTAAAAGCTATTGAAAACAAAATTTCAGACTAAAAACATATGTAACTTTTGAGACGGTCCCTAAATCTGTGAATATCAATTGATCAACGACAAACCAACTTAAAGCCAGTGTGTTACTGAAGCTCATAATCAAGTCGTGAATGTAAAGTGTTAAACTACGTAGGCTACAATCAGTCTAGCTTGAGTATCTTTACTAAAAAATAAAAATAAAAGCAGTTTATGAACAATACTCAAGTGCTAGCTTAAGCAGTTAACTTGTTTAACTTTCTTTTATGCCAGTTATATCCTCAAGCTGCTTCTACTTCTAAACACTTTCTCTCTATTCTTTCCTCTTAGAGATGAAGAGCTACTTGTCTTTCATCTTCATTTTCTTCTCTTTCTCTTTTTGCTTCTTCCTCCACCCTGAATCATTCTTTATTTTCTTAGTTGGGGAAATACATTTCTGTGATGATCGGACTTCCTTGCCATTGGCCATACTTACCAATGCAACAAAACTTGAAAAAAGAAAACGAAAAAATGAAAACAAAAAAAATTAAACAAAAAATGAGTCTGAACGTATCCTGACCAGATACTCAAAATTGGATGGGGAGCTGAATTCTCTAGAAACTGAAAGTCAATCACCCACTCAAGTGACTATTGTTAAAGCTTTAGAACACGAACCTTCATCACAAACAGTTTTCATGACTGTTGACATAAAACCGAGGATTTTGATAGTCATTCTTGTTTCTTAAGAAACTGAATAACAATTATCTTCCTCATATCTCAAATATGGTCTTCCTCCTTGTCTTGCATGGCACTCCTCTGGCTTTTTGAGATTCTGGCGACTGCTGGTGTCTCGTCTAGACTGAGCAGCTCTCAAGGTCAGAGCTTGGCTCCCTCTAAACCTACCTTCAAACATGTATGAGTACGTTTTTCGTAGCCTTTCACAAAACACTCTTTAGTAACATGTTGATTTTGCAATATATCTAGATTGTATTTTCTCCTTGGCTAAACCAAGAACTTACAGTGGTAGTTTAAACAAAATCTATACAAAAGTAAATGATTTAATCGTCCCAAAAACATCCCAAAGTGGGATCATAGTTTCATCTATGAATTCTCAAAAAGGTGTCAGTGAATCAAGATGTTGTTGACATTTTGAATGCAGCGTTTGTTTGTTTCTAAATGCATCAAAAATTAATGCAGTTATTGTAATTGGTAACTGATCAAAACAAGTGTTTTGTGTTAAACTAGCGTATTTAAAATCTAAAAAACATTCCCTTCTTCCATCAGTAGAAAAAAACGCACACTAAATTCAATTATACAGCAAAAATGCATCAATTAAAAGAACCATGTTTAATTCATTCATCTTTGCTTAAAACAACAGTTTTAGTTAGTGATTATATTTTAATAACTCCATATATACAATAATATTTTAATAACTCCAGTGTTTAGCACATATAGCTAATCACATGTAAACTTCTTTCAACTTATCTTTTTAACATGCACCATCTGACCCCTTTCCATGCTCTTCTGAGATGTTATGAGGAACCCTCGCTCGCACAAGATCACAAACACTGCTTAAGCCTGGCCCTAAAATAGAAGTCTGCTCTGACATGACTTCAGCAGGTCTCTTCCAGCTCTACAAGAGCGCAGAGTTGCTGCTTTACAAGATAATACTGCGGATAAGGACTTGTATGTTTGATTTTTTCCCCATGTTGCACTGTAAAAAAATTAAGTTTCTCCAATTGTTTCATAGATAGAAATGGATTTCCTGTGTTTATTTCAGAAACTCATTCAAAACTGTAACGTGAATTAAGGCTCACCTCTGGTTTGGAAACAGACTATGCTTTGTGTTAACGGTGTCATTTAATAAACTTAACTTATTGTATAAAAATAAGTCACTTTTTTTAGAAGACAAATTCACAATGGTATCGATTTTTAAATAACAGCCGAATAGGTTAAGATTTTTACATTTTTTCTGCTTGAAACTGGCTGCTTCCATTGAAAATATTTTCTTTCCTGTTCAAAGAACGCCTTTTAGTTCAAACAAAGAAAGCGTTGGGCTTGCTGCCACATGAGGGCAGTACACACTGTGAATAATGAGATGTCTCTCATTGTAGCCGTTGCAGAAAGAATTCTTGTATTAGTAAATTGAAAATAAGTAAGAAATGGGTTGAACTCACAAAATAAAAATCAAGTTTATTGTTGAACAACAAACTTCACACATACACAAACAGGCCAAGATAAAACAAACAATGCAGACAAAACGTCAAAGAAACCAGAAACTCCTTTTCTTTGGCCTAGCCCTCCCATACATGAACAAAAAAAAAAAAAAAAAACCTAGTTTATGGTACAACTAAATTCATACATAAAATTTACTGGAATGCTCTGAATTCGACGGCTGCAATTTTTGTATATGTGGTCATTATGCTGAAATATCGAGACAGGGTCAAACAAGCAATTTCATAAAGAAGCACCGGTCCCCGAAGATCACGATAGAGTGGCTGATCTCGTAACAATATGTACAAAAATATAAAATGTAAATAAAAATACAAACAAATCCTTGTCTGGCGTATTTCATTGCTGGGGAGTCGCACTCGGACCTCTAGTCTAAAAAATTTCAAATTGGGGTCGTTGGTTGGCATGGGTGGATGACGAACTTGAAAATGACCATGTTTTATGTTTTTGAGTCCTTTCTGCCACTGGCTCCAACAGTTGCGTGAGAGCATTGCATCTGCTCGGCAGTTTTAAACAAGGCTCTAGTCATCATCATCTGTCTTCTGCTTCTTGGGGTCGACATCATCCTGAGAGGAAAGAGCATTTGATCAAAACCGGGCTCTCTATTGGTTTTACAAGCTGTGAAAGAAGTCAAAGCAGAAGACTGTACCTCATCGTCCTCATCATCATCTTCCGCGGCCCGTTTTGTACCACCACCGAGCTCATCATCATCATCTTCATCATCCTCGTCTTCATCGCCTGCAGTCATTTCATTGAGTAAATAACTCAATCAACTTTTCAAATTCAAAAACTGTTTAAGTGCACCAACCTTCTCCTTCGTCTTCATCTTCCTCATCAACATCATCTTCTTCTTCATCATCAATTTCTGGCTCTCCGTTTTCTTCATTTTCCTATTAATAAATGTGTTAGACGTTAGAGGAATGCAGGATAAACCTTTAGGTAGTCAGAATTGTTGACCCAACATCCACTTACCTTTCCATTCGTGGCATCTTTTCCATTTTCCTTCTCCTCAAGGAGTTTCTTCTCCTTCAGGTCCTGTTGGAGAGGGGAAAACACATTTAGCTGACTTTTACTTAGTCAGAACTAGAGCCATCTGTGTCCAATAGATTGCCTACATGCAGATTAGAGCTGACGTGAGTAAAACGCCCCCTTGCGCACAAATTCAAATAGCGTCTCTGATGATGCCGCCTGACATTGACGCCCCATTGGCTGCCGCAGAGAATTTAACAGTCGATCAACAGCTGTTACTCCCGCCTTTTGTCGAGTGAGCTTGTTTGTAATCCGACACTTGAGCGAGATTCGGTAGCAGCGCTTATTGTGAACGGTAATTAAGATAAACCGCCATTTTCGATGCGCTCTCTCACAATGGGGTTGGAAAAACGAGTTACTAACACGAATAATCTGACGGGCTGAGAAGTAGGATACTCGAACGTGTTATTCGCTCATTTTTTATTGAAATAAAGCACAAAGAAGCGTCCTCACGAGCCATTGATCTAGAACACGACGGATTTTGGCACGCGCGCGATCGCCGTCACATTAACCTGGATTTTACGCTTGCGCAGTCGCAGAATTGATCATTCATAAACCAACAATAAACACAAAATGACGATTTATAAATATGTTCCCGGGTTGTACTCACCAAATCTTTGACGAAAGCCGTAAAATGGTTTTGTATATGGGAATATTTCATTAATTCGTTTTAATCTTTAGCCCTTAAGCCGTTTATCAAACTACATCAACTGAGAGACCGCCCCTTAAATGCACCGACGTCGCTGGCTTCTAACTAGTAACCCAACAAGCCCACGTTTCCGTTGCATTGGCAATAACACTTCAAATTCTAAAATAACACAACACTGATGTTCTCTCTTGGATTTCCCCAGTAGGCGACATTTTCATGCTTAAGGGTCTGACGGCGCAGACAAACGTTTGCTGAAGCACGAATAGAGTATTGTGATCGGTGTATAATAAAACCTTCAGTCAGCCATTATTCCGGTAGCGATGGGTTTTTGTGGGCAGTGTTCGACAGATGCACGCTTCATCGTTCGAGTTCCTCGTTTCGGTAGCATCGCATCAATCGTTGACGGACTTTCAACCAAAAGAAGCTTTTAAGAAATTAGAGCAACCGAACACCAATAACGAATACAAGTATCTGCAATCGAATCTTCTTTTTTTCAAACTTTTGTTGTGGTGTTTGTTTTATTCGGCCTGAAGCACCGCTACAAATACCGCTTTATCGATCGTGATATTTCATAGTGCGAACCTGCTTGCATCCGAGTTGTCTGTAAACTTTCAGTCCCCGGTACAGGTGAAGGTTTCCCGGATCCCCCCAGCCGTGCACACCCCGGTTCCCCTTTCGAACCGGCAGCGGGTGTGCGTGTTTGGGAATAAATGACCGCTCAGTTCGTCGTATGGAAATGTGGGTTAGACGGAAAACGTCAAATGAAAGCCAGGGTAAGATGTGCTACACGCGCGAACCGAAAGCCAAAACGAACAGGACATTTTCTGACGGTTCGCGGGGTTATCGTCTCCGCGTTGAACGGGGAACCGCCGCGCTTGTATAAACAAAGAACCCGCGCGCGCAGACGCGAACATTCCGGACAATGAGAAACCGCGCTCGATCGCGCCGCGGACTCGCTGCGTTTCACTCCAAATTCTCTTCCATCCGCGCAACACGGCTTTCTTCTTTTGAACACCAGAACGGTTGTATTGCGTTTTAAGTAACCGGCCATAAAAGATGAGTATTTTATCCCCCTCTGTAAGCTAAGAGGGAAATAAATGTTGCTGCCTAAGGGTTCCGTTTATCTAGATTCTTTAGTTACCTTTGCGGAGATTTCCGTTGCGGAGTCAACCTTCGTGTCTGCCATAATGAATAATGTGTTTGAATAGGGTCCGGAGCAAAGGAAATTGCGCGAATAATCCGCCTGCGTCCCCGATAAACACTATTGTAATGAAGCTTTCTGATGCCGACGGCATGAGCTGAAGGAGCCTTTAATATAGAGTTGAGGGCGGAGCAGAAGGGGCGGTCGGATTATTCTGATTCGTCAACGGCTCTGTGTGGGTGTGTCTTTCGAGCTATAAAGTGGAACAATGGAAAGTATTTCCAAAAGGGCAAGAACACGCCCCCAACCGGTGTCCAACAGAGAGGACACGCCCCCTATCTCCGCGTTTCTGCAAACATGTGCAACGCAATAAAAAAAACCGCATAGATGTTGCTTGTAAACTAACAATTGTGGCTTTTACATTTCTAATTTTAAACTAACTGAAACGATTCGCAATTGTCTGACAACTAACGGAATGTACCAAAACGCAGTAACTAGCACGACGACGTGTTTTCAGGAATCACATCTTGCATATCCAAACGCGGGAGCTTGAGAAAGGCTGCTTCAAGCGCGGACGGCGCTGGTTGGGCGGATCCTGGAAGCGCTGTGCTTCTGGACCAGATGCAGCCCCTCCCCTTTCCGTCATTTCGCTCTAAACTTAGCACCCCGAATAAAAGCAAAAGAGCCTTCACAGCTGCATTTCCTCCTTCCGATTAAACAGACTACAAAACGTGCACGCAAAACTTCGACGGACGCGGTGCGTTTATATAAATGTACACAAAAATACAAAGCTAACTTTGCGCGGCAATGATTTATTTGAGAACATCCACAGAAACACGACGTTTCCTGCTACTTGCAGCCACTTTCATTTCATGTCGGACTTGTTTATAACATATTACCCTCCTTTCACTTTATAATGAATACATCTCATAAACGCAAAATTGAAACAAAGCAGAAGCCATAACCACGATGGAACATGAGGGGAGGGGATTGTCAGATCCTTCACATAACCTACATTCAAATTCTGCTTTGATGACGAGGCCTCTCGGACAGGAGCGCTCCTCATTGGCTGCCTCAGCGACATTTGACGCATTGCTCCATGTGATTGGATACCTGGAATGTCAGTAACGGCAATGATCCAGGGTATGCAGCAAAACCTGGAGCTTGACTTCATTAAGGGATTTCCGGCTTGATTAATAACAAATAAGCTAATTTTGTTACCTCTGTTTGGAAATAAGTGCAATTTCAGGCAAAATATTAGAGGTTACATTACATTTTCACCTAAAAATGAGCAGATTCTTTTATTAACTTATTACAGAGTAAACTGTCAAGAACAAAGGGTAGTAGCTTTGCACACCTTTTGCAATGACATAAATTTAATCTAATCCTTGATACTACAAACAAACACGTTGTAAAGATCGTTAAAGTGAAATAAATGTATTACAATTTAGCATAGTTTTCAATTAAATATACAATGTATTAAAAAACAACATGTGGTAAGTCAGTAAGCACAGTGCTTATATCCCCTGATTTTAGATTAAGCCAGGGTTAACATTAGCTGCATTTATACATGTTTTAAAATACAAATTATATTACAAGTTCAGGTTGAGCAACAGGAAAATAAATTAGGATCCCTATGTTTATAAGATTTTCACAATATATTACTTTGATTAATTTTTGTAGCAGCTTTAGAGCTCCACGTTTAATATGAAAATAACTGACACGGATATCTATTACATGGTATATTATGCAGTTCATATTTGTTTAGGTGGACTAATTCACATTTTTGTCATTTTAGATTAGAGCAAAATCAGCCAAATGGCATGTACCATAAATAGCTGCATAATGAAAATGAATTTCTTATAAACCCTGACATCATTAACGTTCCTCTTTTCCTCCAAGCTTCCTGCTTCTTCTGTAGCTGATATATCCTGAGGCCGAGAATCCAGAGACACAGAAACACTTCCTCATGACTAAAACTGAAGACTGTGCAAGCGTGGATCTGCTGAGGGGGTGAATAGGAAGCAAAGAAGAAACGATTTCTGATGTGCAGTGGTTAAACAGGTGAAATCTTCCATTTTAGTTCTAATGTCTGAAACAATAATGAGCACTGCCCATGTCTCTTGGCCTGACAGTTCTAAATTTCATATTTGTGTGCGTTTGCACTCTCAATGTAAGTCATGATTGAAGCGGTTTCTCTGATATGGATTTATTCTAAGCTGCTCTAGCTCTACCCATACTCATTCAAACACTATGAATAGCTGAAATGTGTCTAGAATATTTCTAAATTGAAAAGGTTTGTTTTGGGAAGCAAAAAAAGTGTGTATGTAAATAATCTGAGCTCAAGCAGAAGAGAGCCAAACGCATCTAAGCGAGATAATATGCTACTACTCACTAGTCTCACTCAAGCTAGAATTTATGTATGAATAAGCTTCAGAAGATGACCAACAAGTGGAAGAAATAAAAACAATTTACCACGGTTAATTTTACAGTTAATTAGTAAGTAACTTCACTTTAGTGAGTTAAGTATGTCACGGTGGAAGTTTGTTTTCATTCAGACTCACTCTGTGATGAGCTGAGGTCTTTATGAATCTGTTAGCTTTAGTGTAGATTCTAGAGAAGAAGCTTTGTGAATATTTAAAGGGCACTTTTCTTATCATGGGATGCGTCTTATGGATCTCCTGCATGCTACATTTATGTTACAATATGGTTTATATCTTGTATTATAATGTTATAAAACATCTTATTTTGTGGTGATGACAATGCTAGCTAAAACTTAGCATAGACAACAAAGAACGGTTATTTACTTTACCGCCAAAGTCATTATCCAATGTATAAAATGGAGCGAAAGCCGAGAAAAAGACTGAAGGGACTCGCTCTGCTTAACTTGGACCAATCGCGGGGCTCGTGCTCTGTGAAGCCTTGGCGCGAGGTTCGAACATTTCAGAGGCACGGGTCAAGCTTCAAATAGGGGTCAGTGCGATTTCAGTAACGGTTACTTCAGCACGCAACCTTTGCAAAGGGCAAAGCGTAGAGTTGACGCAGAAGTATAGATCAGGCTTTAGAGCCCTTTCAGACTGGGAATGTCTTGTCTGTTCTGTTTCTGAGACTGTTCATCCCCTCCCAAATCCCTCACAGTTTTATGCTCGTACAGTAACTTCTGATCCGTTCAGAGAACTGTATGCGTATAAGTCATGTGAAAGATGAAAAAAGCTCTCATCTCATCAATGTGCGGCAGCTCACCACAAAACACTTGAAGAAGCAGTATGTGACACGGAGTGGATGCTGTTTTGCTGAGGTTTTTAGTTACCACGTCCTCCATATTTGCGCATTTATTGTGGAGTTCGGAAGATGAAAACAACCTTTCTGCGATGTGGTGTTGTGTATATTGAACAATCGAGTCTGTAATTACATCATGTCGTGCACAGGAAACTTCCTCTTTTGAGGCACATGTTGAGGCCTCTAGTCTGTTTGAATAATTCTTGAGATTACCTCTGGAAGCGATTTCAGTAACGGTTCCTTGACGCACGCGTGCGCACACAGACACACACACGCACACACACACACGCATGACACACGCACGCACACGCACGCGCACATGCACACACATGCACACACGCGCACACGCACGCACACACCCACACACACACACACACTTTTAGGAAAAATCTAGCTTAGGGCACCTTTACAATTGAAAAAATATGAAGGCCATTTGTCAAAAATAATATTGATTTGGAAAAGACTACAAATCATTTAATTGTATCGCAGACTCCTTCTAGTTATACAGAACAAATGTCCTTTTGTTAGTGTTTAATGGCTCCTTTTAGTTAAAGGACACATTTCTTCAGAAGATTTACATTTGATTTAAATTGTTGAATATATAATATACTCGCACATAATAGTGAAAAAAGTTTGCGGTTTGCTCAGTGAGCATGGACGAAGAAGCTCAGTCGATGAATAGAAGATCTAGGTGCTTATAAGGGATTGTGTCCTTGTAATGTTCAGATGTTCAAGTGCTTATGATCTTAAATATAAAAGCAAAAATAAAACAATTGTTATGAGCTTTCAAAATTTTTGAATTTTCAATATTTATGATTTCTTGCCTGGTTTATTTTAAAATAATAGACATCCACAAATGTCAATCAATGAAAATGTATTTATATTGTTTTTTTTTTTTTTACAATTGCTTTATGGCCTGATAAAGATGAAAAGAATAGTAAAAGTCATATTAAATTGCTTTATGGAAGAATAAAAAGCAGAATAGCTATTCAACCATACTAAAATACTTTAAAACGAGTCTGTGTTCCCTCTTGTGGAGACACGAAGTCTTACAGTGTCTGGTTTGTATCATTTAGCACAGTTCAAGAGTTCAAACACATTCATCTTGTTTTTTTAATACTAATTAAAGCAGAGAAAGCTTAAATGGCATGTAAAAAGCCCACTGGGACTTTATTGAAACTTTAAAAATAATTCAGGTCTGAAGTGGTTAAACGACATCCTTTGTACTTTTATTTCTGAGGGGGCAAAAAACCATCTATATCTTCATAAAAAGCTCATATGATAATGTAACAAAGAGTTAGTTACTCTGCTGGTGTCCACTTTAAAGGCAGTAAATCAATTGTCTGGGACTATATTCAGTCATTTCACCACGAGACTTGAGTCAGTGACTGCCGAAAGAAAATTGACATTTACTTGAAGGCTGAATTTTTATAAAACATTACATGTCTTTTAAACACTTACCTCACCTAAAGTCTTTTTTTTATGCCACTCCTTTATGAAAAACTAGTTTCTTGGGCCTCTCCTACAAGCCCTTTGTTTTGTTTCCATTCAAGCCCTGAAAGTTTTGACAGCAGACCGGTGAAGTGGTCAAAGTCAGTAATGAGAGCACACAAAGTGAATTCTCCCAACCCTTTTTAAAATATTGTCAAATTTGAATATCGATCGAAACACTCTCAGAATAAAATGAACCAAGTGGTTGTTTTTCTGTAGGTGTTTAAATAACTAAACCAGTGTTAAAGGGAATTACACAATCAACTATTAGGTATCAATAAAAGCCCTTTAGCTCTCTTTGTTTTTACAGTAAAAATTCTGACTGAGTTTTGAAATTCCCAAGCTCTGAATTTGTGGTTAAAAGTTCCATAAGCTTTCAGAAATTATTGTCAGTGATTGATGTTGATAGAATATCGGTGGTGTACGGTAGGTGGTTAAGATACAATTTCTTATAGAGTGCGTTTCATGCCTGAAAATGAATTAAAATTATTGTTGTATTGATATACATGTATAATGTAAAATATATCTATTTGTGAAATATATCTGCTGTGAATGTGAGGTCAGCTGTGTGGGTAAGTCAATGTCTGTTAAAAACGCAGCTGTGTCAAATATGTTTATATAAACATTTTTGTCTTATAACCAAAAGAATATACTCTTACTCTAACTAATGTGAAGTCACGTTGATGTTCATTTCATTTACAGCAAAGCGCTTTTATTTGATTGATTGATTTTTTTATTTTCTGATGTATAAAAAATGAATTCTAAGGATGGATGTGCCAGTGTTTATGATGGGAAGCTACCTGGCTTTACAAAACCTGCTGCATCAAGATATTGGTGTCTTTCTCCAGACCTCGACTTTAGGGCCAGGAAGTGAAAATCCTTCTGAAAATGTCCTGCCAATCGTTAGAAGTAAGCATCGGATCAGGATTAGTGCGAAGATAATCTTTGTCGCAAATGAGAAATGAATCAAAGCAGGACAGTTTTAAGTCAACAAGTAGAAATAGTTTGAAACATCAACATCAGCATCAACGTATCGGGTTTTAAAGCGTGGAAGTAGATGATTTCACAAGATTGAGAGCTCTTTCCTAATGCAATAATTCCCGGGAACATTGGATGCGTTCGAAGACATTTGGCTCATAAGGTAGAAAAGAATTGAATAGTTGAGGTGGGTGAAACCCAATTCTTTCTGTCCTTCCCCGAAGAGTGTCAGGTCATAAATTAGGCATGCTGCCCTTGCTGAAATGATCAATAACACTAACAGGAAGAAACAGGATGTTAGAGAGAGACCTCTACAGAATGCTTGCAGGTTCAGCTTCTGCTTGAACAAATGCAGAACGTTAACAGGTGAAACAAAGCAAGCTTTTACATTATTATACAGAGTTTAAAATAGTTTAACTGGAGGGATCTTGATGGGACAAAGGAACACAAAAGATGTTTACTAAGTCAATGCTGTTGAACTCCATATCATGGGCTGGATCATTTTATGAATTGTTTTCATGAAGAATGTGTAATATAGATAAACCCCCACCCTGTCACAGTTTTATTTGTTCATTTTCAGGTTGTGCTTGGTAAGGATTTGATCTTAATTAATATTCTTAATGTACTGTATGTATTTCCCCACAACAAATATATAGCGTAACTGTACAAAGAGCCTCAAAGGCTTAAACATGTTAGATTTTTTAAAACTGTAATGCCACACATTGACCCCCCCCCACCACCACCGCCACCACCCCCCCAACAGTTTTACAAATTCATATAGCATTCTCTCTCGGGGTCGACACTGAAGCCAATGATATCTAAAGCATCTTGTATCAGACAGGAGTTTGAAGGTGAATAGAGTTGCCCCCATGAGGCACGGATGGTAGGATCAACCAGGAAAACAGTGAAAATAAAAAATATGCTCCTTAGATTAGTGGTAGTAGAATGAAGGCATCTATTGCTTTTGTTTGGTCTTCTTTCCTATTCTTAATCTTTTTCTATCTTGAGGTTGCTTGCAGAGTTTTGGTGCAGTGCACCCTAGTGATCCAGAGATAATACCTAGTCATTTGTCCAGAAATCATGAACCTTTATTATCCTTTTGCAATGTCGGCCATTTAAGATGTTGGGCGTTTTGAAATAACGCTAAACCGGGCGTATCTTTTAATCCATCAAGATCAGGGGTGTCCAAAGTCGGTCCTGGAGAGCTGGAGCGCTGCACATTTTTTGTTCAACCATCTTGAAACACACCTGTGGCACTAATTATGGTCCTCTGATTGGCTGAAGTAGAGTAGTATGCATACTACAGCAGGGTTGCAACTAAAATGTGCAGGAGAGTGGCTCTCCAGGACCGACTTTGGACACCCCTGATCAAGATGAATGGTATTTTGTCACCAAGTCTTTGACCTACTCAACAAAATAGTTTCAGAGCTACGTTATGGTCAAAATATTATACAATTCAGAAAATTTGTTTTCATAAACCATGATCTGAGATGCCCAAATTGCTCAACTCACACCCTTCTTTCCACAGACAAAAATCAAAAAATTTTTTATTGTTTTTTTTTGCCCTCAGATGACTATTTAGGAGTTAACTGATTTCTTAATGTGGCCGTGAACATCCAACAAAGTTTCAATATTTTAGAATCAAAACCTTCTAGTCTACTAATTGCTTGACCCTGCACTTGTACTTTTATATGAAAATATGAAACTGTCCATTCGGATGCACTAATCATAATGCTTAAATCACACAGTTTACAAATAGTATGTATTGTACACACGGTACAATATTATAGCAAATACTGATTTTAAGGAAGAATTCATAAATTACTAAGATGCTACGTGACTAAGTGCTAAAAAGGTAAAATATTTCACCAAGGCACGATCTGAAAGCAAAATCTGATTCTGTTAAATCTCAAATACCACAAGTTAACTATTAATGTAGTATTTTTCTTATGAAATCGCACTAGGAATAAAATCTGAAAATTGGCTTAGTAATTCATAAACCTAACTGAAGATCATGGTAAGAGTTATTTTTCTATGTCAATATTATCATAATATTAACTGCCAGCAGACTGAAGAAACCTTCAAATAAATTCCTTTGTGCTTGTGAGAATGAAATGAAGCACACAACTCAAAGGGGTTAAAGATGTAACATTAGCTGTCGATTCATCTCAAGTTTAGGTCTTCAAGGCTAGTCCAGCTTGTTTTTAAGTTTCCTTAGATCTCTGTTCACATTAATGTCATCTATATTTACACACTGTTGAAAATACAATACTACTATAAATGTAGAAGTATCTGACCAATGACGGATTCTGCTTAAATTCTCACAGACAATAAATGATAATTCACTAGTGACCGACAAACCAACAACAAAAATGCTATTTTAAAAAGATAAAATAGATGTGGCATTAATTTAAGCAAAGTAATTATTTGATCCCTTTGCTTTTTTTGCATATTTTTTCCAAGTCAATAAGTGGCATGAAACACTGCTGTTTCAGTTCAAGTAAAACAGTTAAAAAAAAAAAAAATACCATCAAAAAAATTACAGACATTTACCTTTATTTTTACTTTATATATCTGTCAAATACAGAAAAAGTCAGTTTTTTAATTTAATGCAGATTTGTGGTCAATATCTGTAATTTCACATTTTTAGAATTTGCCAGGGCTTTTCCATTTTAAAACAGGTCTTACTGTATAATTACTTTATATCACTGTGAAAATATATAAATACAAAAATCTTAACCGTTTTTTAAAATAATGTCTTTAACAGTAAAATGACAGATAATTTCTTCAGAATCTACATCTTCAAAATCATTACACTTAAAAATATATAAATCCTAAATATAAAACATATACAATTGTGAAGAAAATATATAAAATAACATTAACCTGACATTTTTTACAAAAAAAGAGAAAATGATTTCATAACAAGAAAGCTTCCAACTGATGTTTTTCTTTGAGTCTGGTGGATCTTTATCAGTTATTTATCTTTATTTATCACTGATATAACGCCTGAAGGTATAGGATTTCACAGAAACTAAAATTGTAAAGGGTTAACGTTTACATTTACTGACATCAATTAATTAACATCAATATTAACAGGTTGCACAACACTAATAAGATGCATGATGAATAAATTAATGTATTAACTCCTACGTAGTACAACAAAATAAGCAGTCTAAACCAACAAAGAACAAACAAACAGATCATCATTAAAATGATGCTTTCGTGAATGTCAGGTTCTCACATCATTTTGCTTATTTTGCACTGGTTTGTTCTAAGCTATCACGATCTTCCTGAATACACTCGTCAAGCTTTACAATACTTCTCACTCACTAAACTCTAACCATCCGGTTGTTCAACACAAAGAAGGATCTCAAGCATATTTTTTAGTTGTTTGGGCCACTTTTGAGATAATAAATTGGGCTGCTCTGAATACTGATCTGTCGAATCAGTTGAACACACTCACTTCCTCTGCGTTTTGTTTAATAACTTGGAAAACAAACATTTTTTTTTGCCAAGGACACAAGGTTTTGAGTCAGTAATACACAGACTGAATGTGGTTATCTTCTCCTGAGGACATGTCTGGAGTGTGCACCTAAAACCCCAAAAGAGACTGAGAAGTAAATCAATATTTAACCTTATTAACTTTAACCGATAAAATGTATATTTCATTATGAAGTTTCTGACAACAGACTTTAACTGGCTTCAGTTTAAGAGTGAATGTTAAGCCAATTAGGATTAGGTTAATCTGAGTAAATATCAGATCATAGACATTCTCTTATTTAAATGTATTTTTACAATAAATAAAACAAAAGCAGGCCTGTATTATAACACCTCTGTTACTGTTTGAAAAGGCATTGAGCACTAGACATTTTCGACTTATAGTCAACCTAGTGTTTTTTTATGAGTATTATTGACATGCTTTAACATATTACTCACCAGCAGCTTCTTCAGCAGGTTACTCGTCTTTCTTCCGGACAAAAAAGTAAGATTATTGAATGTATAAGAAGTCTGTTTTACGTTGACACAATGATGCGCTTTCTTATAATGTCGTAGTGTATTATTTTTGTGTTTGTTTACGCTTCTATGAACAATAAACACTTGTATTTAAAGTGATATAACGTTACTGTCAGTAAGATTCTACATTAGCACTTAAGAAAATATGACGAAGCCCTTGATTGATTCTCATTCCTTTATTAAAATGTCAATGTGCATGTTAAAGTTATTATATAACGTGATAATATATACTGTGAAAGTTAATGGCAATGTACTTTAGTGGAACAAAAATCTGTAATAGCATTTAAGTGTGTTTTAAAAAGTGGACTAAACTAAATAATTATTATAATGAAGAATTTATTGTTGTAAACAGGCCGTTTATATACATGCATTCATGTTCTCAGGAGCACTGACGAGTTGTCACCTGCAGAAGGCGCCGGCACAGGAAGTAGATGTACGCACCAGCGTGAATGATCTGGGAAGAGCGGCTGATTTCAATGTACAGACTCGAGAAGGCCCCTGCGGCGCAAAGGGCCCGGACCCACGCAGCTTGGGGGTCATGAGACGAGGGGTGACAAACCGGACTGATCGTGGTAGTAGAAACCTGGTCTATTCAGACGAAGTTTGTTTGTGCAGCAAACAATCAGGGGCTTGCTCTTGGAGTCACATGGTTGTTTTTATGAAGCGGAACATGTGCAGCAACAATAGAGGAGACAAATATCACAGTTTGTGGCCAGCCAGAATTATAACTTGTTTTATTATCCTAGTGGAAACAAAAAAATGATATTTGCGCTGATATTAGCTAAAGCTAAGCATGCTAGTTAGTTTATTTATCCGAGGGAGAGTGCTGGAAGAGATGGAGAGGGTTGAGGAACACTTTTTGAAAAAGAGGAGAAAGGAATATGAGATGAAAGAGAGGGTCAGCAGCAGGTATGCTCTGGTCTCGTCATCGTCAGCCCTCTTCCGGCGAGCTCGAGCTTAGTTCCGCACCGTTCTCGGAGCGGACGTCCTCACGCGAGTACACCCCTGAGTTTGAAAGCGGTTAGAAGGGGCGCTGGAGACACGTTCTGACCGTTGTGTTCAGCGCATGGTCTTAACACTCTGTAAAACCTACAGTCCCTACGATCTCCAGACCTCCTGACCACAGCCCCATTAGTCACACACATCCATACTGGGCAATGTGGGTGAAGTGGCTGCCCAAGGCCACAACAGCAGAATTGACCTGGCAGGGATTGAACATCCTAACTTGCGGCTACAGGACGACAAACCCCACCCCTGCGCCATCTTTCCAACCCAAAATCCTAATTTAAATTCTAATTATCTAAATTATAAAAAGCTAGGAAGAACTGAAATGCCCTTCTTTATGGATGCTCAAATCAGTGAAGCTGAGGAAGTAAGAAAATATTGATTCTGAGTACTAAAGTTTTACCTGATGAACACAAAATTCAGAAAGACTTTCTGTTTTTTTTAAGAAAAAGCAAGTAAATGGACTTGATAATTGGTTATAGAGTGGTTTACACATTACTTTTTAATTCTACATTTCAGTCATCTGAGTGGCAACCAAACAAACAGTTGTACACGCGGTGGGAAAGCTGTGAAGACAGGTGAGAATCTGCCTCGGGGGCCTTGCAGCAGAGCAGAGGAGAAATCACGAAACGAGTGCTTCGGGAAGTTTTTCATTCTCAAGCTAATGTTCACATTACACTAACATCAGAAAGGCACAGCTGATTAAAATGTATTAATCTACATAGCCAAATCAGTAGTAATGCTGGCAAAAAAAATCAAGAGTGATCAATTTTATTAAATACAAGAATATTTGAAGGGCCTTACTGTCATGAGAGGCACAATTTCACATTTGTAAAGCAGTTTGATCGTCTTCATAAAATAGGTGTCACGTTTCATAGGAGAGATCCATAAGACAAGGATTATAAAGGATGGGCTTTAATCAAAGTAACTCAGGTAGGAAGAACAGAGGAATGCCGCTGGTGTCAAACAAGAAGAACAGGCTTGCACTGCAAACTCAACACGCTGAAGAGGAGAAAGTCCAGCCGTGTGTCGCGGGGCTGGAGACGGGGGACGAGAAGGCTGGCTGGAGAAGGAGGAAGGAGTCTCGTGGACAGTGAAGAGATCGGTCAGCGGGTGTGTAACCTTGAGGACCGATCGCTGAACAGATTGAGGAGTGAGTCTTTGTAGCAGTGGTGACGAGGTGCGCGGGGGATCGATGGTGAGGACGCAGGTGCTCAGTATTCTGGTGATTGAGGTCGCGTGACTGTGTGCTGTGCAGGTTAGAGCCGGGTGAGGATTGTGACAATAGGGACTGATGCCACATTTAGTTACGTTTTATTATTTAACCAGTTTTTGTCATTTGTAAATCCCTGCATTTGTGGTTGATAATGACAAACAGGTTTTAGCTATGAAGATTGCCTTTGTTGCTGACGTAGCACTAAGAAAAAACAAACAAAAAGCCTTTTGCAATTTCTAAACAGCTGAAACACAATTTCTTCATCTTGTCTTTTCAATCTGTTTACTTTTTGGCTTACTTCTATTTCAATATAAGTTGGTTTAAGTAAAGACAATGCAACTTTAAATGCTGTAGAATAACAATGGAAAAAGTCCGGTCAAATGCTATCCTTTGAAACATAACTTGTTTATTCTCAAAAATGGATGGTTGTTAATTTTCAGAATGCTTTATTTTTAATGTTTGGGTTTTCAATGGAGAGATGTGGACTCGTGATCACAGGAGCTATGGGACCTTCATTTCAGCCTTCGTTTGCTGGCAACGGCTAATGACGATTGGGAAGGAATATGAAGATTGTTTTTGATTTTCAACTGGAGCTTGAGCCATGAGTTCTTCTGGAGTAAATGGAGAGTCCCTTCCTTTCTGTACTGATTTAAAATCTCTAAAACACTGATGTGAACAGGGTTTGGAATGACACAGGGGTAAGTAATTAATCACTTAATTTTAATATGTTGAGATAGAGTATGCCCTTTAATGGTAATTTTTGTGTTTATACCTTTTAATTTTAACTTTGTGAATTAATTACAACGCGGCAGTTGTTCAATTACCTTGGTATTTCACCCAATCAACAAGAGTGAATTGAGCTGATGCCTCAACAGCTGGATTTTGGCCTCATCTGACATTTCCACTCAGATTCTCTACAAATCATTCAGGTGTCAAACCTGAGACCAGCCTGTGCTAGTGTTTTGAACTGAAGGAGTTTATGGTTATGGCAGGATTTTAACCTGTTCACAGAATAATATGTTAGCTATTTTCCTGATGACTACTATCCCAGCTCACAACATTGTCCTTTTTCAACAAACCTCTTTTGACTAGGTGCTAACTGCTTACAATACCGTTAACAAATGGACCAAACTACGGGTATGAACCAAAACGTTTTTATTATCAGCCATTTATTTAAATAATTTGGTTCAAAAATTGACACTTGTATTTTTATGACTGTATTTCATGTCACTATGCACAAAATCAATTCCTGTGGAATGGGAATCTAGTATCAGCTTTAAGTATCTTAAATTATAATAGTTGCGTTTTGTTAAATTTGTAAGATGTTCAACACCTATGCGTTGGGGGATGTAATAATCATGTAGGACACTCAATTCCTGGAGGGCCACAGCACTGTACAGTTTTGCTCCAACCTTCCCCGGACACAGATGATTTTACTATTAAGCTCCTCTTTTGAAGACACTATTGTGTCTCTTAAAACATAGTAGGAACAAGACCAGGAGGGGCTGCGGCCCTGCAGGAATTGATTTCGAGAAGCTACTGTAGGGAGTGTTATTTTTAAAAATGTTGTGTTTTTGAGCAAATGGAAAGTTATTACCGGCTAAACTTATTTTAACACACATTTAGAACAATGGTTTAAAAGGACCACACCTGACATTCACTACTTT
The DNA here is from genome assembly GCA_900490495.1 of Danionella dracula. Taxonomy (NCBI): domain Eukaryota; kingdom Metazoa; phylum Chordata; class Actinopteri; order Cypriniformes; family Danionidae; genus Danionella; species Danionella dracula. The sequence continues at coordinate 64,899 of UELW01000899.1, forward strand.
TTCGTTATGTTCATGCCTAAAAACAACAAAATAAAAATGCTGCAATTTTTTTATGATAATCAATTATTCAATTCAATTGACCAGCAGGTGGGCAAGTAAAAGTTTAAATCTACTTACTATGTGTTAGTTTATTTTTGATAGATTGGGTGCCTTCTTAGATTTTCTCTCAACACACAATCCCACACAAACACTAATGCACTGGTACAGTCCCACAGAAAAGCCTTGTTTTGCACAGGTCTTTTTGAACTGGTAAATCACATACCAAAATCAGGTATTTATGATTATTTGGTGTCATGGGTTGTTGTAATCAAAACCGTGAATTAAAAAAAACTTTCAAATTGTTAGTCTAGCTGGACGTTCAGACCAAGACCAGAATTTGCATGGTTAGCGAGTGGTTCTCGTGCCGCCAATATGGAATTTGTGCGGCAAAGGTTGAATGTCAACGATGAGTAACAAGAGGTGTTTGATAACGTGAGTATCGCCCAACACCCCAAGAAGTTAGATTTTTTACAAACATTTTCTGCCTTTCACAGTCGTGGTAATCAATTATGGCCTTCCTAGAGTAGAGTAGTCATGTGAGGGAAACCCGGAAATCAGCAATGACCCACAGGAATGCAAGTGAGTAGAGTGTTTCTAGCATTCATTCAGGAACAATTTGAACATTTTCCAATTCCAGTCTGAACATGACTTAAGGAGCTGAGAATAATGATGGGAAAAATATTCAAATCTGACAGGAAAAAGGTAGGAGGACTCAACCTTTTTGGCCCCCTTTACCACAGGTTGCCGTCCATCCTTTGAATTGTAGAATTGTTCTAAATTAGGTAAAGGAAATCCACCCTTCACATTTCTTGTAAATACATAATATATTATAAGTGAAAACACTAAAGAAGTAAAAACTCAACAGTAATGTAAAAGTGTATGTACAGATTGTCATGCTTCTCTTCAGCACGTTACAGTGCATGGTTCCCTCAATGAAATGTAGCACTCATGGAGGCCCAGAATCTAACCACCCCCACATGCGTTTTTGGCTGACCATAGCAATGCCTGTTTCTGAACGCCACAGGTCCTAAAGAATCGCTGCATGCTCTGGATAATAAAGGTGCAGCTCAGTTTCAGGTTTCTGGCAATCTTCTTGTAGCCTTCTTGAGCTCTCTTTTTCCAGATTCGTAAAGAAGTGGCCACGAAGTGCCTGTTGAACTTCCAAAAAGCTGATAAACCGCTAGGATGGTATTGCAAAACTTCAAGAAGTGACGTCAGTCTCTGTTCTCCTCAAATAAGTCTCCCTCATTAGCTCACCCTTTTTTCATCACACTTCAACTACAAATTACAGCAGCTCCTCAGCGGCAGAACAGATTATCTTTCTCTTTCCTGACTCTCCTCGAGACCAGATCCTACAGGAAAATAATACATACCTGCACTGCTACTCTGCTTTATCAGCCGATCACTTAGTCATTTACTGTATTCATAATAAAAGACATTTAGATAAAATGTTAGTGTGCTCACTTCTGTGAGGCGATACAGTAGTTTGAAAACATGACGTAGCAGTAGCAATAGTAAGGATATATACATAGTATATATATATATAATATATATATTCTATATATATATATATCTATATATAGATATAGTAACTTTATTT
>UELW01000203.1:0-64705 GCA_900490495.1 Danionella dracula
TGAAAACTTTCCCAACACGATTGTTAAATCCCAAGTCTGGTTGTTCCGTCGGTACGCATACTAGACTAGAGGTTGCCTTCATTGCATCCTCACCCTGTCAGTACTTTACCCATTTACCAAAACCCAGGTCGGAGATTCTGGGGATATTTAAAAGACCACCCCCCACATGTATTAAAAGAAACCCCCCACAGCCCAACCACAACACAAGGGACCAAACCCGGCCTCCGTCTCCCCCCACACGGTCTTCTGATCCATTTAAATATGTTATTGTGCCGTGCACTTCCTCCAAGCCCATCCCCCCACACCTGCACTTTGATCCATACCACCACAAGGATCCGTACACTCTTTTAAAGTCGAAAACTTTGGACTTATTGAACCCTTGTTCATTTCAATTCCACCGGTGTAACTTACCAAACCTTGTGCCACTCTACCCAGATGTCTTCGCCGAATACGTATTCACGGATTCTTATAGTCCTGGTGAGGTTGATAATAGGTCGACTTAAGCGAAATCTCATTTATTGTAATTTTAGTAAGTTAATTTCCTTATTAAAAATGCTTCTAACGACTGTCACTAAGAAGAGTTTTTCCAGCTGTTGGCAGGGAAGGGCATCCGCTGCGTAAAACATATGCCAGAGAGTTGGCGGTTCATTCCGCTGTGGCGACCCCGAAAGGGAAGAAAGCCGACATGAAGATGAATGAATGAATGAGTTTATCTATACCATATCAGTTGTAAAGCTCAACGCTTTGTACAAGACTTCTATTGTTCTTGTCTCATTTAATGTATTTCTTGACTGTTAATCAACTTTGTAAGCCTTGAGTTTAAAAAAAAAACCTTACTAGGTTTGAATACAATAATGCCACTTTAAAAAATAATGTAACCCACTTGAGAGCATGGCGCATCTACTTCCTCTTCCTGTTGCGTCTGCACAGCTCTGTTGGTCTCTTTGCTGTGTTGGAGGATTCTGCTCTGTTCACTTTTCTGAGCAAACTCGACAGACATTTGAACGATCACCTAATGAAAGAAATAGAGCAGAATTCAGGACCCCTCTTCAGTTAATATATTAATATACATATACACAGACAATATTAATGATATTAATATTATTATACAAGGCACTCAAAGCCACCGCACAGAAAGCAAAGGAAACAATACAGAGAAAGCAACACAAATTGGCAGAAAAAATAAACTAATTCAATAAGCAGTTTAAACGGTTTATACTGGTTTTTGTTTTTTTTTTTTTTTGAGCCAATCAGGGGTAATCTTTGTTTTGTTACTTTTGAGTTGCAGCGTTCGAAGCCAACCAGGTCTAATAAAAATAATCTCTTTATTTTCTCTTTCTCTTTTTCAACACTCACTCTGGATCTTCCCATCACAACCCACCCCTCCCCCACCTTCCTTCTTTCCCCCTCAAAACGTTTGCCTTGTTTTTCCCCTCACGTCTTCTCCTCCGTAACAATTTTTTTAGTCACCCCGTCTGTCTGACTGTTGTTTATATGATTGATTAATGTAATTATTGTGATGAATGCGTATAAAATAAATTAAAAGCAAACCAGGCTTAGATGCTATATACAGCCATGTGTTGTCTGCGTAGCAGTGGAACTGCACACTGTGCTATCTGAATATATCATCAAATTCACTTTCTTCACTCTACATATTTTAACTAGTCATTTTGACAGTTAATTATCACTCGTCGTCACAATAAAATCATCCATATCTTCAGATATTCTTCTGTTTAGTCACAGCTTTAAATGCAAAATAGCTAGTCATACTTTAGCTGTTTTACATGGGGCTCCTACCTATTTAAAACTGGGCTGAAAATGAAAGGTTTGTAACAAGTAGTTAGAAAATATCAGCAATGTGTTTTTTTTTTTTTATAAAACTTCACTTCATATTTTTTAATATTGACTGTGACTCAGTCAGTACAACATAGATCTAGTCCCATTTCACATAAACCACAAGATAATCGATGGTGTTTTTAAGGTCATAGAAGTGGTCCATTAATTGTGGAAACACAGGAGGAAGTAACAGAGAGGAGTAGCACTAGTAAAATCAGAAAAAAGTTAACAAAAATAGACAAAAGTAAAGAGGCAGTAAAAGAGGGTTTTCAAACTTTTATTCAGGAAGTACTTATTTCACTTCCTGGTTGTCTTAAGAGCAAAAGTGAGAATCAAGATTCTTAGAGACACAGGTGAATCAACCTCAGTTGTGTTGGCCAATGTGCTACCTTTTGGTGCTCAAACTCATCCAGGGAGCGATATTTTTATTCAAGCTATTGAAATGGGCTTCGAGAAGGTGTCATTACACCAAGTGTACCTGGAGTCTGAATTATTTTCTGGTCCATTAAAACTTGAAATACGTGCCGAGTTACCTATTAAGGGTGTTGATTTGCTACTAAGCAATGATTTAGCTGTGGGTTACTTTTCCTTCGCTGGAAGTTGTGGACGAACCCAAGTTGTCGTATGTGGAGTGGTGTACCAACACTGACAGTAGTGTGTTTCTTGCCTGTGCTGTTACAAGAGCTCAGAGCTGTACGAGGTACAGTGGAAATCTCTGACATGTTTTTGAACGAAAACATTCAACCTTACGGTCTTGCTTTGATGCTGTAGTGCCTATTGAAGAGGCCAGAGCCCAAAAAGTTGCCTATTTTCTAGAGCGGGGAGTGTTAACGCGAAAGTGGTGTGCTGATCTATCTGCCGACTGAAATATCTCTTACCCAATTGTAGTTTTTACAAGTTTCAAACCACACGTTGTCAGTGGATCACAGTTTGGCAGGTCATCTAGGTGTTAGGAAGACCTCCAACCGTATCTTGCAGCAATTTTTTGGATCGCACTTAAAAGCAGATGTAACGGCTTCTAGCAGAACATGTGATACATGGCAAAAGGTTGGAAAACCAAATCAAGTCATTACGCCCACCAACCTTGAGTGGTTTGATACTTTTGAAAAGCGACAGCTTTCTAAACCTAAGACTTCTTAATTGTCAATTATAATATAACAAGAGAAATTGAGAAAGTGATGTGACCATGAATTATTAATTTTAATGGAGAGAGATTTAGAGGATTTTTTTGTTTTGTTTTATCCAAATATTAAAGATTATCCCCCGTGACTAACGTGTTGGTCTGTATTTCCTTGTTCTTACCATTTTTATCCAACAGAGGGAAGCAGTACGCAAACTCCCCTTCCCACCTTCATTTCATTAAAGAACAGTTCCCTACAAAATCTAGAAGATGACTATTTTTCTCTTTCAGGACTGAGAAGCGTCGAAACAAATACACTGTAACCACCAACTGTATCATTTTGATTATGTATTGATGACCAAATATTATTAATGTATTTAATAAGTTAATGTTGGACAATGTTTATGGCATAAACAGAATAATATACCTCACTAGTTTTTTTCTGCATAGTCAAAACAAGATGTAGACTGATAAGAAAATCTTATTGTTCCACTCATTCATTGGAGCCCACACTGCAAATAACATAATCCAAGCAAAGATGAAAATGCTTAAATTTAGAAAGAAAATCTTTATTTTCTTATTTTAGGACAAATTTGCTAGTTTAAACGTTTAGGGTAAAGATTATTTAGCTTATTTTGAGAAAACATCACTTAAAATTTCTTAAGGAAAAAAATGCTTATTCTGATCATTTATTTTCTTTAATTAAGAAACTTTGTAAAACAAGCAGTTGAATTTGCCATTGATCTTAAAACATTGATCTAAAAAAAAAAGAAATTTTAACTTAACATTTTTATATTTAATATTACGGTATTTATATAACATCGTATATAAATCCCCAAAGCCCCAAATCTCAAAAAACCCACTCTTGGAACAGGAAATAAAAACAACAACAACAACTGAAATAAGCTAATCTCTTGCTAGATCATGCAAACAATATGCCAATGGGGTAAGTAAATTTGAATTGGCAATTTTTACATTTTGCAAAAATGTCTAGCTGATAAATGCTAATGGATATTAAAAATAGATAAAAATTCTCAAAACAAGTATTTCCAAGCTGTGAAACTGCTCTGAAACTAGAATATTTAAACTTGTATCTAGTCACTAGTGGTCTTAAAACTAGACAACCTGCCTTAAAACTAGAATGTTTTCTCTTTTAATTAAGACTACAGACTAAGATTTAAAGAAGATGTAGCATTAAAATAAATATATATTACCTTAAATTAAGAAAGTAATAATGCAATTTGGTCTTGAAATTAGAAATATTTTACAGGATTCATTCCAAAATTTACTTAATTTTAGTTCCTAAAATAAGAGTATGGGGTCTTAAAACTAGAAATTCTTTTTAAATAGTTTTTGTCTATTTTTAAGATACAACAGCATTTGTTATCAGCTAGACAAATCAGAATTCTTGCCAAGACAAATTTGCTTACCCAATTGGCAGGTTTTTTTAGCTGATCTAGGATGAGTGAACTACGTTTGAGGGTTTTTTTTGTTCCAAGATTGCCTTTTTTGCAGTGTAGATATTAACAATAACTAAAATATGTGAATTTTGACAAAAGACCTAGGCATACACAATAAGAACCTAAGACCTAGGAACAATCAATGGTTAAGCATCTTCTTTAATTTTGTCCTGTCTGTTCTGAACTTTCTTAACTTTTGCCCGTTTTGTTCTTTTTCCTTGCTCTCACACAACCAAGGACAAGAGCACTTTTCTCAAGAGATTAGTGAAGACAGTAAAATAAATGGTTTAGAGCTTAATTAGCTCATGATTGTGTCTAAAAAAAAATCATCTCTCCTCATTCAATAGAGCATCAGGGTTTCCACAACACACCGAACCAGAGAGCAGTTAATAATGCTAAATAATGACCTGCGCAACATGCTGCTGCAGCTCCTCCTGCGACACTCTGAGATCCCCTGCACACACTGCATCAGATCCTGCACTCGCTTGCACCTCAGCCTGAGTAACAGAGTAAGAGAGAGAGGGAGACTGATAGTAAGTCAGAACAAGGCAAACACTTCAAGACAGAAAAACGCACAAACCACAAAGAGAGATCCAGCATAGTTTGCCCTGAGCAGGAACCATGAGTTACTAACATTGATGGAGAGAGCAAGGGGGAGAAAGAGGGAGGAGCTGCATGATCTAAAGGAGTGGGTCTTGAGACATACATGAAGATCCCACAAACAGAGAAAGAGTGCAAGAGAGGGCATGCATTAGTCAGGAAAAATAACATCCAGTCATAGAAAGGTGAATGCTCTTCTCTCTGTCCACCAATAACATGTTCTTAAAAAATGTTCAATGCAACATTGGAACTGAAAAGGAGTTTGAGTATGAATGTAAAGAAGTGACTCGAGCGCAAGTAGGATCTTCCTTCAATTGTAGATTGAGGACAACTCACCGCCTCGAGCTAAGAGAGAGGGCTGGGGGAGGGGTTGGGAAGGTCTGAGACTGACCTGAACATCACGAGTATCTTCTCTCATCTGTGACGGAGACCCACTCTGCATGCTGAGAAACAAAGACAGACACATAGATAGACAGAAAGAAAGAAAGAGAGAGAGAGAGAGAGAGAGAGGGTTAAGAGGGAAGAAGAGAATCGTCGAGAATCACAGGTCATAAAGCTTTATTCCCACCCGCTCAGGGTTATAGCAACAGCATGAGCCCTTTGATTTATAATGAAAACAGCTGATGAGAGTATAACCCTCCAGTATTTTATTATTATTACCATCATAACAATAGATTTTATGAGACATTCTTTTAACATTTATGCAATAGTTGCAGTTTGAGCCATAGCTATTTTATATTTTGACACAAACAATAAATCTATCCAAGAATTTAAATCTTTAACTTAATAACTTTATTAGAAGTCCAGTCTACAAAGTAGCATCTGCCGTTCTGAAGGAACACAGAAAGCAGTTTAAAGTTTTTATATTTTATACCTTAAAAGATTTATATGTTTTAAGGTCAAAACTAACTATGTGAAGAGCAGTGACTGAATTCCTAATGGACAACCAAATAGTATGAAGATTTAGCTATTTTTGTTTTCCAGTGATATTACTTGTGAACAAATCATCAAAGATACAAAGCTCATCTGGAAGTTTTTGAAATGCATGATTGTTTTTTTTAATGATGATGACGACAAAAAATTATTCCGTTGACTAACCTTTTTCTCATTATAATAACGAGACGATGACGAGCTAAATATGTCTCTGTTTTGACAAAAATGTAACGAAACGAGTCTGAATTTTCATTAACACAAACGAGAGTGAACGAAAATGTTAATGAGTCGTATATGTTAATGAGTGTCTTTCAAACTGGTTAAGGATAGAAATAGGAACGTAATACGAATGATGAAGAAAGTGTTGAGTACATCAGATATCGCGTGAGAGAGGGGGAGCACAGGAAGCGTCTGCATGAGATTGAGAGAGTGCTGGAAAGAGAGAAGAGAGTGGGTCGCGTCTAATGTCTTGGATGTAAAATTGGCCGAGTTCTAAGGAAAGTGTCAAATAAGTGAAGCAGGAGTTGACGCAGTGTGTTCTGGGCTTTTATTCAGCAACCAGTCTTCCCAGAGGCTAACCAAGAACCCACGTAAGCAAACACACTGAGCAAAGCACAGTGGCATGACTGCCTGAAACACAGATGCAAATAAAGTATTTTATTTAGGTCAGTTTTCTGTTCCTCAAGTGTGTAGATGCACAGCAGGATTGACTTGTGTTCTTAGAAGTAGAACAACATGTTGCTGGTGTTCTGTTAAAACAGGCTCCTGTACCTCCAGCGCTCAAATTTTGGCCATACATACATGTTTATTGCACTGTATAAAAATAAAGCCAGAATTGCCAAAATAATTTTTTTGCTCTTGGCTTTTGTAGATAAATTCCATTGTGATAACACTATTTTTTTTATTAATCCTTACTTGATAATGCATATGTGTCATTGTATTTATTAATGAAAAGCCTTTCAACAATCTCACAATGTAAAATGGAGCCTTAATTCATAAAATAATTGTAAATAAACAATTTCCAATATTTAAAGAGTTAAATTAACTTATTACATATTCTTTTTCAGATATATATTTTTTTCAATATCAAATATATATTAATCTACATGGACTTTACATTTTTAGGTGACTAAAACTAGACTAAAACTTACATTCTAAAATGACTAAAATGTGACTAAAACTAAAATAACTTTTGTCAATAAGACTAAGACTAAAACACTGCTGCTAACAGACTATAACAAAGTACCAAATTTCACTTTAATATGGATGTATTAAGAAATTGCTTCTTGTAGCTGTATCCAACATCAACTTGAACTAAAAAATAAACCCAAAAGATAAAAAAGATAGGGACTTATCACACGAAAAATCAGTACACATGAATTTTATTCTTTATGCTTGCTGTTAAAAAGGGATGTCTGTCAGTTTGACCAGATCAGGTTAAGCTAAACTCTTTAAAAGAGTAAAGGTTGAGGAAGTAAGAAAGTAATGCTCTGGTTAAAACATTCTGCATAATATAAATATACAACATTTTTGAAAAATTAAAAATTATTCAACAGACAGAATTTGACTGTTGGAATATGTTTGATTCTGAAAGATGACTAATGCGCTATGGATGGTAGCCTTTATCATTGATTTTACAACACTGGGACAACACTGGCCCAGAGACAAAGTCTGAAACAGAAGACTATTCTCCTGGACATCTACTGAAGAAAGTCTTTGTTATATAAGTGTACAAGTGTGTATACAAGTGTTTCATATGAGTAATAGATACGTTTGGAAGCCTGACTACTTCCTTGCTCAAGCACTGAATGCATTACAAGGAAAAAACATGTGGTTAAAATAAGTAGAAAGGGGTTGTACTTTTATCTAAATTAGGTTAGACTGTTCAGTATCATCGGAATGGCTGAACAAATAGGGGATTGACAGGGTCATCGGAGAGGCAAATTTCAGAAAATGTAGTACATAAGATATTTTATGAGGTTAATGTAATTAACACAAGTTCAGGAGGAGCTTTGGCTGATAATTGACTGACCAATCAAATGATCACTGACTACCCATTAACTACCCACACTGCAAAAAATGCACTCTTGGAACAAGAAAAAAAAAACTCAAATAAAGTTAAACTCTTCCTATATCAAGCAAAAAAATCTGCCAATAGAGTAAGCAAATTTGACTTGGCAAGATTTCTTAAAATTAGAAAAAAATTCTAGCTGATAAATAGACAAAAACTCTCAAAACAAGACTTTACAAGTTGTAAAACTGCACTGAAACTAGAATATTTCAACTTGTATCTAGTCTCTAGTGGTCTTAAAACTAGAAAATCTATCTTGAAACTAGGATGTTTTCTCTTTTATTTAAGACTAACTTAGAAAATTTAGTATTAAAATAAGTATATACGACCTTAAATTAAGAAAGTTTGTGCTTAATTTTAGTTCTTAAAGTAGAATATGAGTTCTTAAAAATAGAAAATCTAGCTTACAATTTTAATTTTAAATAATTATATTATATATTATTTAGGCCTATTGATGCATTTTCAGATAGAACAGTTCAGATAGTAGAGAGGAAGAACACTTAGTAGAGGTCAGGGAAGAAGTCCGGCGAAGCACCAGAGCTGGATTCAAACCCCCATCACCAGTCACTTCAGCTCCACATGTCAGCGCTCTGACCGCTGAGCTATCAGTGCTGACAAATTATTTTGGTTCTGATAAGCTATATAAAAAAAAAAAAGAGAAAATATTCTAGTTTTAAGACAGATTGTCTAGTTTAAAGACCACTAGTGACTAGAAACAAGTTGGAATATTCTAGTTTCAATGCATTTTTACAGCTTGTAAAGACTTGTTTTGAGAGTTTTTGTATTTTTTTTAAGATCCAACAGCTTATGTAACCAGCTAGAAGTTTTTGCTAATTTTAAGAATTTTTGCCAACTCAAATTTGCTCGCCCCATTAGCAGAATCTTTTGCTTGATCTAGAAAGAGTTTATCTATATTTGAGTTTTTTTTTCTTGTTTCAAGAGTGCTTTTTTGAAGTACAGATCTCTTCCATCAAAGTTAGAACACAACTGGATGGAATATTAAGGTTTGGGGTATTGATGATTTATTTACGGTGTAGATCCTTTTTCTTATTTTTTTTCACAAACATTTGAGTCTTATTTCAAGAAATCAAATTCTTACCTTTACTTGATCTAGACTAGAACTAGATTTAAGATATTTTTTCTTGTTTCAAGATGCATGTTTTTAACCAGTATTTAATATTGATTTCTTAAAATAAAATGTCAATAACATTCTTGATATAAGAATATGTTGAATTAAAAATTCTTGTTTTAAGATTCTTGTTTTAAGATCAGTGGCAAAACTTGTTTCACATAGTTTCTTAATTCAAGAAAATAAATGACCAGAATAAGATTTTTTTTCTCCTCAAGAAAATATAAGTTTTATTTTCTCAAAATAAGAAAAGTAATCTATACCAAGAAGGATTAAATTAGAAAATTCTTTCTAAAATAAGAAAATCAATATTTTCAATCTAATTTTAAGCATTTTCAGCTTTGCTTAAAATTAATTTTTTGCAGTGCAGTGTTTTCAAGCTGCAACAAACTGATCCACGAACAGTTCATAGATATTGATGTTGAATGACTGAGAGGTAGGCCATTATGGCTTCTTTCTCACTTCTACCTTTAATGAAGGTTGCATGATTAAAATCCATGTTCATGCACCAATCTGTGAATCCATTTGCATGTTAATCCATGCATGTATGTGCACTTCAGGCTCTCAGACATGGCTTGTATTATTCGTCTTGGCACCCTTTGGCTGAATAACTTGATTAATAAACATTCCCACTTCACCCCAGCTAACAACGCATTTCATTATATTTACCCTCATTCTTGTCTCCCTTACTCTATCTGCAAAATGCAGTAGAGAAGTAGTCTACCACAACTACAGTGCAGGTGTTCACGTCTCCCTTTCTGATTGGCACAGATCGAAGACAGACAGCTTACACGCTAATCATTCACGGTGCTTCTCGGCTTCTAGCAAAATAAACAAGACATGGATTCACTCGAATCCAGCGCTCCTCTATGCAGGTTCTTCAACAGCAACAGGCAAGCATAAATTAAATGCTCATTTACAGAACAATAAACAGTCAAGATAAAAGTGAGAACAAGCTGGGATCACAAGCACGACATGTTCAAGACTCTTTATTTCCAAGAAATCAACAGAGGGAGTTAACAGACCCCCTTAAAAAACATCTTAGCCTGGTCCATCCCCATCAGCAGCTTCTACGATGTATGGCAACCCCTATCGTGACCTTCCTCACAGGGAGTATTATAACCTGCTCGGTAGCCAGATGGTACATAGAGACATGCAAAGTAAAAATGACCGCTTCACTCTTGCTAGTACAGCTGAGCTAGCTCAAGTTCTCAAGAGTCAAAACCGGGTCCAGGCAGGAATCCATGAAGAATACACTAGAACGAGGATGCCAACTATACATTCAGGATGTCTACACCAGAAGGGAACTCAGACCCAACAACTATATTCAGAGTTAATGCTAAAATCCCCAAGTCAGACTTACCTAAGCAGTAACATCTAGAACATCGCAATCACTTTTCATTGCCACACCAAACCCCTATCAGCAATAGCTATGCAAGCAACTACTGTATTTCACACAGCGACTGACATGTCAGTTCCTCCAAACGCCATCACCACTGATCCTCCCCCACAATTTTTTAAGTGCATTTTTAACTTTAACCAACATTTATTGGTATGGAAGGGGATTCTGTGGGCTTGCGTATAGCATTAGTCCTGAGTTAATAGCTCTCCAGAGAGCCATGGGACGACCACACCGAGAAATGTGGAGTTATGTGACATTATTCATAATAAACTGTGATTTTTTAGGTTTAAAGTGGACTGAAAAAACTTTCGTATATATATATAGTATATATTATATATTATATATATAGTAATTTCACACCGCCTAGTGGAATTCAGATAGCATCATAATAGGGATGGGTGATTTGGATAAATATGACTAAAAAAATGCATTTCACATTTTAGTAAACCTTAAAAACATTAGGGGCAAAAATTGCATTTTAACCTCATTTAAAGTGCTACAGAGAACTGAAAATCGTTTTTGCCACCGTTAAATATTACTAAAATGTTTTTTTTTTTTTTAATTTCTACTAGGATTACTTGCTGACCCTGAACTTCATCTCAAACTGCACTAGGTGTTTAATTCTGAGGTGTTCTTATGTAGATTAGTTGTGAAGTCTGCTACCTTGAGCCTGCTAGAACATTTTCATGATTGGGCATATACAGTGTTATGTAAACACAATTTTTGGACACTCTTGTTTGGAAAAAAATGTGTTTGAACAAAGTGAACCGTGATAGTCTTCTCTCGAGACTAGCCGTTTTTACCTCCCATCACCTGTCTGCATTTTACCTCAATCAACTCACATGTCACTGCTCACACTTTAATTATGCTCAAGATTCTGTTTTCAGGTAACTTGCTGATTATTACTTGCAACACCCTCTTTATCGTGATACTCTTCCAGTTAATAGAATAGCCGATGTTGTCTTGTAACATCTTGATTCCCCATTGGGTGTCTGTGTGTGAATTTAGAGGAGACAGAAGAAAGTGTCTCACCTCTGTTCCACCGGTTGCCTGGAGGGGACCGTTCTCTCTTTGGCTGCTGCCCAGCCAGGACCAATATCTTAAAAGTTACCCTTTTGGAGACCATCTGTGTCTGATTTTCTACAAGTGAATTTTAGTTTATTCCTGTTCGGTTGAACAGTGGTTTTCCTTTGTTCTGTTAATAGATACCATATTTTAAATCCATCACATGTAATACAGAAGCAAAGTTGCAAACTGTTTTCAAACAAACCAATGTGTAACAGTGTAACGGCAGATACTTTTTGTTTTAACAATTTTACCAAAACGGCTTAAAACAAAATTTAGTTTTGTTGTTGTTTTATGAAAAATAACCATAATGGAAATAAAATTATTCAGTCAGATAACCTGACTTTCTAATTCTGCTCTATTGCACAGTGTAAGTGTTACATTTATATCCATATAATGCAAGCATTTCGAAGAAGACGTTTTTTTTCTTCCTGAGGGGGCGCCACAGAAAATAATTGAGAAACACTGCCTTAATGGAACAACTTACACACAACACAATGCAATACATAACACCACAAAAGTCACATTTAGATTTATAATCACTAATATTAGACTGTCATCCAGTTGTCATCCATACCCCGAACCTTAATATCCCATCCAGTTGTGAACTAACTTTGATGGAAGAGATCTGCACTTCAAAAAAGCACTCTAGGAGCAAGGAAAAAAAAACTCAATATAGATAAACTCTTCCTAGATCAAGCAAAAAAATATGACAATGGGCCGACAGAATTTGATTAGAATTCTTAAAATGAGCAAAATGTTTAGCTTATAACAAACTCTGTTGGATCCTAAAAATAGACAAAAACTCTCAAAACAAGTCGGAATACGGAGTAAGCAGGTTTAGGGTTGATCTACCGAGAGCTGAGGTTTAAGCAGATGGTAAGTTAACTCGGCTTTATGGAAAAAAAAAACCCTGCTCTGATAAAATTTACAAAACATAATTATCACAATCAATGCTACACCTTGGTGGGGATATCTCACTCAGATGTGAACAAACCTGGAGAACCATTATTCCTTTTCATGTAAGTCGTTACATAACAAACAAAACTTTGCACCTAAAATTTGTCTATGTGAATGATGACCTTTAAACACCCTACTAACAACAAATTCATTTATGCTTCCTTTTCTAGCTGACTTTTACAATATATGAAAAACATCAATTAAAGGGATATAAACAGTAATAAAAGAACAATTAGGAATGTTAGAATCAAGCCCCCAGCCAAAAGAAAAACAAAAAGCTGCAAAAAACAGAGGAAACACACTGCTGTGTTACCTGTGGATGGGCTGTGCCGCACTGAGCAAATTCAGTCTAGGCTGAAGAGAGAGAGTCACTCTCCTCAGGCTTTGCTCTGCCTCGTGCAGCTGACTCTGATGATTCTTCCTTAACTCCTCCAGCTGCTTCGCCTGCTCTCTCCTCAGCTGCTGAATCTCTTGCTGGTGTTCCACCTGCAGCTGTGCTTTATGGGGTTCCTTCAGCTGCTCAGTCTGCTGTTTTCTCAGCTCCTGCGTCTGAGATGAAAGTATCTCATCCTCAGACTTCTGCTGACGAACAGATGGATTCTTGTTCTCTAGAGTTATATAGAAAGGAACAGACTAAGAAAACCCATCTAGGAAAACAACCTCAAATTAACTGTTGCATAAAAAAATACACCTCCTAAGGTATCTTATTTGTCCATGGAAATACAAAAAAATGTTTTTAAGTGTACTATATAAACTAAACTACCACTGTACCTTGTATAGTTTTCAGCTGCAATATTTATCATAAACAACATTTTACTCTTTTAAAGCAGTATTAACATCCATAGTGCCATAAATGTAGGACCCTGAGTTTGACCCGGAGTCCACCAACGAACTCCAAATAACACAAAAGCTTCTTCAGGACTCTATTTTGTGGTTAACATGTTGTTAGTTTTCCACTTACTGTGCTACATTGTATAAGCCTATTATTGTTTGAATTGAATTATTAATTAATCACAAGTGTACATGTGGAAGTTGTCGGACATTTTTGAGTAAAGAGGAATACATTTGTTGCAAGGAGAGTCTTCAGGAAATACTCCTCCTATATTCCCCTATATTTGATGTAAACCTATATAATGTAAACCTATAAAAGTACCTATTAGCGCTTGCAAATTAATTTCTGCAAAAGTGTGTACTGGATAAAATACAACAAATCTACCCACTCAGTTAAAATGGAAGCCTTAAGGGCAATCACCCTGACTGAAGTCACCGAGGTTGTTTGCAAACCTTTCGTGGCAAAGCTCCAAGTGTGGATGAGATTCACTCTGAGTTTCTGAATTTTCACAACATTATGGGGCTGTCTTGGTTAACATTCCTCTGCACTCTCGCATGTTAAAGTACCTCTGGACTGAACTATAGGGGATCACACTTCTCAGTCTCTCTGGGAAAGTCTATTCCAGGGCACTGAAGATGGAGAATACAACCGACAGTCAAACCTCGGATTAAATAGGAACATGTGGTTTTCATCTGGGTAGGGGAATATTGGACCAGCTCTATACCCTTTCCAGGGTGCTCAAGGTTTCATGGGAGTTTGATCAACTACTAGTCAACATGTGTTCTGTGGATTTGGAGAAAGCATTAATCTGTGCCCTTTGTGGGATCATGTGGAGGGCTCTCTTCATTCAGTCTCTGTTCGGTCTCCATTGCCGGCAATAAGTCAGACCTTTTCTAGGTGCAGGTTGAACTCTGGCCACGTTGTCCTATGTCACCAATTCTGCTCATTATTTTTATGGACAGAATTTATAAATGGAGCGAGTGCACGACTTTTATAAAACTTAAGCCATTATAGCTCTAAGGATATAACACCAAAAAATCAAGTTAAGAATCTTTAGGTGATTCATAATTCCCCTAAGAGCAATAACTAAATCTCCTTACCATCATCTCAGAATCATTGCAAGGATTAGATGGATAGTCAGAATATAGAGAAATATTCCATGCTTTTATCACTAGGCACTTGTAATGGTCTCTTAACTGGTCTTCCCAAAAAGACCACAAGACAGATGTGGCTCGTTCACAATATAGTTTCAAGGATCTTGACCAGAACTGGAAAGTAATTTTTAATAAACGACAAAAACTGCTACTGTCTACATTTATTCCTTGCATGTATGAAGAGAGTGAATATAACCTGACTGATTCTGAATATTTTCCTTACGTTTTATATAAATGTTATTATTTTTAAAATTTCAGCTCTGATCTTCACCTCAGGAGTCGTCATTCTGTGTTGTTATAGGCCTCTCCATGACTTTTGCGGGTTATGCAGAGCACATGTCTTCAACAGCAACAGGCACATGATTTGACCATGTTAAAGCCAAGGCCACATCAACAATGTGGATCTACATTGTTGATGCTGACACGTGGTTGCATTTTCTCTGTCGCAGAGCAGAACTAGAATGGCGTAGCAGAGTGAAGCATTTTGATTTACACGTCTAAAACAAGCCCACTCAGACCTGCCGCTGAAAAACAGTGGAACCAGAACACGAAGCATGGCAAGTCGAGTAGAGCCGCATCCTTAATGATTGAGCGTTTTTTTCCTGTGGAATCGCACCGCTTCTGATCTGAGTCACGCTTGGCTGCCATCCTTTGTCAAGCCAAGGGTGATGCCTACAGAACAAGGAGATCATAGCTGCTAAGATAATGCACTCCGAAAGGCTGCAAAACCAATTTGCTACCAATGATCCTTCTTCGGTGGGGTCAGTCCAAAAGACCATGACAAACTACAAAGCGCCAGCATCTCCAACAATGGGCAATCAAAACTTCAGGGACTTATGTGAGGATCCTGTTTGTGGAATTCAGCTCAGCATTTAACATCATCATCCCATCACTCCTTCGAAACAAACTCTCCCAGCTCTCCGTCCCTGACTCCACCTGTCAGTGGATAACAAGCTTTCTGACTGACAGACAAAAGCTTGTGAGGATGGGGAATTCACATTGCGCACCCGTACTCCCTTTACACTAACAATTGCACGACTCCTCTGTGAAGCTCCTCACGTTTGCTGATCACACCATCATCGTTCGTCTCATCCAGGACGACGAGGAGTCTGTGTACAGACAGGAAGTGGAGCAGCTGGATTTCTGGTGCAGTCTGAACAACCTGAACAACTTCAAAATAGTGGAGATGGTAGTGGACTTCAGGAGAACACCTTTGTACACTCTTCCCTTACCATCATGAATATTGGTCCGGCACCAGTGGAGTCATTCAGGTTCCTGGGTGTCATCATCTCACAGGACCTAAAGTGGAGCACACACATTCACTCTATTGTGAAAAAGGCCTAGCAAAGGTTCCTGCGCCAACTGAAGAAGACTCTAAACCTCTCGCAGACTCTGCTTACCTCAGCGGGTATCGAGTCTGTTCTCTCCTCTTCCACAATAGTCTAGTTTAGCTCCGCCTCTAAAGCGGATGTCTGTAGACTTCAGAGGACAATTCTTACTGTGAAGAATATCATTGGTACTCCCCTACCCTCCCTTCAGGACCTGTACACCACCAGAATGAGTAAGAGGGCAAAGAAGGTCACTGTGGACTCCTCTCACCCTGGTCACCACCTTTTTGAGCTCTTACCCTCTGGCCGCCGCTTCAGAGCCACTAACACCAGGACTGTACGGCACAAAAAGCCCGGAGTCAGACAGAGGGGTTAGGCTCTGGTGAGAGACACTCTAGATCAGGGGTGAGCAAGCTACGGCCCGTGGGGCACATACAGCTCGTTGGGGTTTTTAATACTGCCCGCGAAGATCAGTACAGCATTAAAGTTTGAAGTGAATGATCACATCCATTTCATTTTGACTTGAAATGATAGGTATTTCAACACCAGGTGGCGCAGTGAGTTGATTTAGTGGAGCCCGAGCCATTTCTAATTATTCGTTTTCTTCTAACATTACTGGTCAGATCAGAATCAAATCTGCAGCGATGTCAAAAAAAAAGAAAGCTAATTACAACCTTTCACACAAGAATTTACCGCTGACAGGTTGGTAGCTCACTCGCAGGCTTAGCAAAACCCCTTTTTTCGAGCAACTTCCACCCAAGAAGAGCACGAAGACAAGTTATTTACTCACAGTTAAACTCACAAAAGCCAGCAAGACTTTCTCCGAAGTTTTTTAAAGAGTGCATGGTAGAGACAGCAAGCATTTTATGCCCCGAGAGCAAGTACAAATGTGAATAAAATGAGCTCATCACGCAGCTCAGTGACTCGCTGTATTGAAATAACCGACAAACACTTATCTAGTAAAAAAGTGGAGTCCTTGCTCTCTCGTCTGCAGCTGGTTCAGAACATTGCTGCACGACTTTTAACTGGTACCCGTAAAAGAGAGCACATCACCCTGCTTCTCGCATCCCTCCACTGGCTGCCTTTGTCTTATAGAGTTAATTTTAAAATTCTTTTGTGTGTTTTTAAATGTCTAAATGGTCTTGCCCCTCCGTACCTCTCTGAGCTTCTTCACACATATTCCCCCTCTCTTGGTACATGCTCCTACATGTACCAAGGTCTAGGAGGAAGCTCAGGGGGACAGGGTCTTCTCTGTTGCTGCTCCTCAGCTGTGGAACAACCTCCCTCTGAGCGTTAGAGCTGAACAATTTTAAAACCCGCCTTAAAACCAACTTTGATTCTGTGGCTTTTAATCCTAGAAGAACTTTTTTTACTAATTCTATGTGTTTTTTTTAAAACCGTATTATTGTGTTTAATGTTTTATATATTTTTATGCTTTTAGTATTTAGAGATGTGCAGCACTTTGGTGTCAGCTGTAGTTATTTTTTAAAGTGCTTTATAAATAAAGTTAGTATGGTAAGTTGGTATTTGGATTATATTCTTTGGCACTGGACAAAAATTGCCACAGTTGATTAAATAAAACGCCATTCATTAATGTTTTTGGAGGCAACCTCATTTTTCATTGATTAATTATAAGAAATAGCCTACTAATGGCAGGTTGTCAAAACAATGCCATTTACAGCTTTTTTTTAAAAGAAATACAACTAAAATTTTTCCCAGCAATGGGTTGCGGCAGGGAAGGGCATCCGCTGCGTAAAACATATGCCAGAGAGTTGGCGCTTCATTCCGCTTTGGCGACCCCGAAAGGGAATACAGCCGACATGAATGATGAATGATGAATGAATGAATGACATGACATGAATGAATGATGACAATAAAAATTATGCAGATTTGAGTTCAGCATTTTCGCCCGGCCCAATATTTTCTGTTTCTCAAGTGGCCCCATGGAAAAAAATAATTGCCACCCCCTACTACTAGACTTCAATGCCCTGGTTAAAATGGGTCATTAACAACATTGCTTTCATTGTTTGATGCTTAATGCTTTTAATGCTTTTTTCTGTTTATGTTTGATATGTACTGTTAACAAATGCAGTTTTTTAATATGTATCGTATCTTGTGCTGACCACTCCTGCTCTAGATGGAGCCGGTCCGAGAGGTCTTTGCTATCAGGGAAAAATGTAACATGCTGATTGGAGGATTTTTTTAGTACTCATTCTATTAAAGGCAATGTTTTACAATTTTGTTAATAATCAGTTTCAAAAATGTGTAAAACATAAAACATTGCAATAATTAGCTTAAACTACGGCAATCTTAATGAAAAATGTATGATTAATTCCTATAGACTGTATGTTAAATTCTCTTCCTGCTATGTGCCTTTTATTGCGGAAAACTATGTGTGATGCTAAAGACGTTGACGGAATGGTTTAACCAACCAAGAATAAGAGGTATGTTAGTCCCGCCTACAAGTAAAACTAAATTTCCAACCCAAAGACATGGGAAACGAGAAATTGACCCCAAATCCTGCAATTTTGTTATCAAACAAAAATGAAAAAATAGGAAATGAGTAATTTCCCCCTCGTGCTGTTATTTCATTTGAATGTAGAAATGTAATGATCAAAAGGTACATGGCCCCTTTAATTCTGAAATAATAATTTATTAGAACTCGAGCACCAGTGTCCCCCAAACAAGTAATAATCAATCAGAAACTGCATTTTGTCTTTACTTTGTTTGTTTCTGTGTGATATTAAGTTTGATGATCTGTAAACCTTTTGAGTGATAAATATGCAAAAAATACAGAAATTGGGAAAGGGGCAATGTTCTCACAGCATTGTACATTGACCTATCGATCCCGAATTATCAGATTCTCATGACCGTCAAGGTGTTAACACATTCAGATTACAACACACATCTTACAACACAGTCAAAGCGTTACCTTGTTTTTTTTTTTTTCAAAATTTGTAAAAGGAAATGGTTATAGCGACTTTTCTAGGACCAATATTTTTTTAAAACCTGAGAGGTTGTGACACGTAGCCCTACAGATTGGCTGTGAGGATGAAAGTGCCGAAAAGGCAAGAGCCCTCTTATCGCTTGCCGCTTTAATCGTGTTTGACAACTTAAATTTACGGAACACTTCATATTCATCACGGAGGTTTATAAAGTGGAAGCACTCTTCACAGGGTCGGGGCTTTTTCAGACTGCCATTTGTATTCAGTTTACAAAAGAACAAGTGTGACAAAGAAAGATGTTTCTCTCTCATTCTCCTTTGTGCTTAGAGCAAGGTAACGTGACTCGAGGCAAAGAGTTTTGTCTCGTTACTTGAACATAATAAAATAGCTTCAGATATTGAACCAGGACATATGAATCTTTACATCTACACATTTTACTGAAGCCAGCTTAAAGCATATCTTCTAAATTAAATAATCCGGGGCCCAAAGAAAATAATCCGGGGCTCGCTCGCTCTCGCTCATAATACAAGTGTAGGCAAAAAAGTATTTATTACAAAGAAAAATTATGTAACAGAAAAAAAGAAGTTTTGGAAATTGGGAAAAGCAGAGAGAGCTTGAATTTGTGACTGATTTTCATGTAGAGTCAATGTGAAGACTGTGAGGGGTTGTGCAAAAGATGCTGTCTGGTAAAGATAATTTCTTCATGAAATGTACATTCAAGTTATTATTATTCTTTTTTTTTCTGAACAAAAATTCTACGGGGACAGTCTCCAACATTCTTAAAGCTACTGATTTCAAACTTTTTTCAAACTGGTCTGACTGTAGTTGCAACCATACTTTAATACTGGCAAAACTAAATGATTTTGGTAAATCACAAAGACTGCAGGGAATTTTTCTTATTGAGTTAACATGGGGTCAAACATTTCGCAAGCTGTAGCTTAAACTTAGAATCTCATAGAAACTTTAAACTCAACACGAAAATTACTTATTAATCTGAGCAATGTCATGTTGAGAAAGGTGCAAAAGTATATATACCACTAGGTTCTAGAGGGTGTCAAAGGTCCCCATTGACTTAACATTGCCATTTACAATAAATGATAACTGGGTCCCACAATATCTGACACATGAAACAAGCTAGACACATACGAGTTAGGTTATGTTGGTCAAAGTGGAAATACAGAATTGATAATTATGTCACCAAATCCTCTATAGAAAAAATACTGTTTACCTAACAACCAATTTAAAAGTTTTATATCTCCGTCTAGGAAAAGAGTTAAGACATGGGGGTTGGTTTATATGACTCGTATTGACAAGAGGGACTTAATAGGATGTCAATGAGCCCTCCATAGCAATCTTATTAATTACCATGTCAACCACTTTAAAATATCTGTATCTCAGCTTAGGATAAGAGTGAAGACATAAGGGTTGGTTTATATAAATCATATTCACAAGAGGAACATCATAGAATGACAATGACCCTTCCATAACAACCATATTGGTTACCATAGCAACCATTTTAAAAGTTGTATATCTCAGCTTAGGAAAAAGATTTAAGATGTGGGGATTGGTTTATATGAATTGTATTGACAAGGGGATCGTTATAGGATGTCAATGATCCCTACATAGCAACTGTATTGGTTGCAATGTTGACCATTTAAAAGATATAAATCTAAGCTTAAGAATTTATTTAAGACATGGGGGTTGTTTTATATGACCCAAACTGACAAAGACTCATACTGACTCATTCTTTAAAAGAAGCTTTGAAAATACTTTGAAAATACTTTTTACACAGATTAAACTTTAAACAGCTTTAAGCTTTGAACTTTTCCCAACTTGGCTCTAAAGAACTCTCGACTGGTCCAACTCCAGTTGCTGTGTCGTTTTAGACAAAAAAAGAGAAATTAAGCGATGAAAATAAAAATTATTTTAAAGTTATTTTTCTACATTTATAATCTGTAAAATTGTTTTTTAAATTGTAAAAAGTTAAGTTTAAATGCTTGAACCTGAAATTACATTCCACTTTGTAATAAAAAAGCCTCTATAATAAGTTTGTTTAAATTTGTAGAAATGTATTTATTCAAAAACATGTTCACAACTTATGAAAACAAATAGATTAATGATGGGTAAAAATGCAGAGTCTAAAATAATTTTGTGATATAAAATTGCGACTACGCGCATAACTGAAAACAAAAAAATATACATGTAAAACATGCAAACAAATTTTTTTACACTCAATCTTCGAACCTGGGCGGCTTGACAGCAAACTGCAGTCAGTAGCCATGCCAGATAGTGTGTATGAGCCAAGGAACATAATGGAATGCTCCCGCCAAGCTTCCTGAATTTCACTAATAGCTCCATACTCACTTCGCTGATAGTTCCCAAGCCGGCCCGCGGACTAAGTTATGGGGTCCAAAGGGAGCCTCACTAGGAGCAAATCTTTCACCAGTCGCTTGTGTCTGAAAGTACTGGCTCCAATCAGCAGACAGGAAGAGTGTCAAGCTGGCATCCACTTTATCGCGGGGGCGTGGTCTCGTGGCCACTGATTGTCGTTTTTTTTTTTTTTTAAGGGAGTGAAGAGAGTAGATAACAGAGATAACAGAGTTCCCATAGTCGTCACCGACATAAGTCATAATAACCGACTGATGGGGAACCTACTTTTTCCATCACCCCCTAGAAGGTTTGTATTTTTAAACAAAATTTAGTCCATGGAACCTTTGGACCCTGGTGACAAAGTTATCAGAAGAAATTTGATTGATGGAACGATTTCTGAACGGTCCATGATAAAACATTAAAACATGACCCACATTCGCCAATTTGGTTAAAAAACTATATCTGAATGACGCTTCAAGATATTGTTGCATAACTTCAAAAATTTGCAATTCTCCTTCCTTTTAACTTCATTCTCATGCCTAATTTAATTACATATTTCTTGCAAGAGAGGTATTCTTGAGCTGCATTCTGCATGCAAAGAGCAGACCTAGGGGAAAGGTGAATGAAGTAGGGGAAATTGTACATCGGTGAGCCTGCCTGGTTGACAAACAAGTTAGTGCGCATAACACGAGCTGAAAGCATGCTGTTGGGATGAACAGAGAGTGGAGACAAGGAACTAATGAAGTGTTTAGCTTGGAATGTGTTATAACGGGTATAAAAGATGAAGACATGTACTGAGCAGACAGATGTGCCAGTGGACGGTGGTCGTCTCCAGAGCCAGAGTAAGACAGCTGATGATTGACGACCAAAGGCAAGAGAGGGCGAGAAAACTAAAGGACATTGAAAGCCAACAAACTTTTATCCACATTGGATGAGTACTATTTTACTTTATGATGATTTTTATGTTTTGTAATATATTTAAATGCTATTAATTAAAAGAAATTTAATTGATTGCATTTACTGACTATCGAGTTTTTGATTTAAAAATTATTTTTAATCTTTGATGGAATATTTTTTTATTTAAAAGCTTAAGAGAAAGAACTGACCACAAAGGAGTCTTCAAACCAAAATCTAAGCATTTAAAACTTAGAATTTAGGGCAGATTCCACTTACTTAACCCAACCTAAGTACAATAAATAAAAAAGTTGAAGGTGTAAAAGATTAAAGGATTAATTCAACACCATAAAACAATATTTACACCAAAGTTGATTTTGCGAAATCCTAAGCATAATATGTGGCTGCCTTCACAGTTTTCATGATGCACTTTTTCAAGCCAACATAACAAATAATAAGAGATGTTGATTGTGTCCATGCGGTCTGGTACCAAATGACTGAGTTAGAGAAGTGAAAAATATAACATCAGTCAGAAATCTGTTAAAACTTAAGGCAATAGTTAAAAGCACAGCTAACATGTGTGGTGCTTTGTTCTCCTGACCTGTACTGGACTCTGACAGGGGCTGCAAATATGGTCTCTCACTCAGCAACTCAAGCTGCGCAGCATGAATCTGCATCAGGCTAATGCGCTGAGCCTCCATATGCAGATGACATTCCTCCTGCACTCAAACACATGAGAGGACCAAGAAGGAAATTTGAATAAACAAATTTCATTATCATACTTGATTTCAGACCATGAAATAACATCAACATTTGATTTTTTTTTTTGTTAAAATCAGCATTCAAAGTAACCCAATACATACAGTGCTCAGCATACACTAGCACACCCCTTTAAAAAGTATGAACTGAATAAGTCGCTCAATGACCAAAAGAATAATTTTACTTTAACTTTACACCAGGCAGATATGTATTTAACACTTAATTAGTAACATATAAAAATTCAGAATAATAATCCAACCTAATCTTTAAAATATTTTATTTTAGTAAAATTAGTTGAAGCAAAAATGAATACATCCTGCAGCGAAAACTGCTAGAATGTAGTATTTTGTATTACATAGGTGTGTTTCAAAATCATTTTTAAAACCACCCTAAATAACTCACTTCATGTTTGGCACCGAAAACTTGACTGATGAGCTCTTAATGTGATTTAAGTCAGGATATCATAGAATAACCCATCTAGACAACAGAGAACTACGAAGTCACATTGGTTTGATCATTGTTCTATAACAAACAAGAGCCTACGGTATCATGAAAAAGAAACAATGTATAAGGAAACAATCATCATCCTGCCACTTCCTGTTTCTGATTCTTTATTGCCTCATCAAATGTTTAAGATAACAAAAATCCAGTCGCAATTTAACCTTTTAACCTCAGTTTAGTCTTGAATCGCTTCTCCTTTATTTTGCTGTATACAATAGGAGAAACAATTTGGGCCAGGGCACCTCTAGAATCATGTGTGCCATTTTGTTTGTATATCTATTTATCTGTAAAATAGGTACATGTATGCATTATATTTGTTTTATATTTTATATTAGCTCTGCATTCAGTTGCTCTAAAAAAAACAGAATCTAAGCAAAGCAGAAAATGCTTAAAAATTGGATTGAAAATCTTGATTTTCTTATTGTAGGTAGAATTTTATAATTTAAAACTTTTGGGTCTAGATTACTTTTATTACTTTGCTTATTTTTTTAGAAAATCTCACTTACATTTTCTTGCAAAAGCTTATTCTTGTCATTTATTTTCTTGAATTAAGAAACTTTGTGAAACAAGCTGTTGATTTTGCCACTGATCTTAAAACAAGAATCTTAAAACAAGAACTTTTTACTCAACATATTCTAATTTCAAGAATGTTAATGACATCTTAATTTAAGAAATCAATATTAAATACTAGTAAAAACATGCATCGTGGAACAAGAAAAAAAATCCTAAATCTAGTTCTAGTAAAATATCTAACAATGGGGTAAGAACATTTGAATTCTTGAAAAAAGACTCCAATGATTATGAAAAAAAAACAAGAAAAAGAATCTACACCATAAACAAATCATCAGTATCCCAAACCTTAGTACCCCATCCAGTTGTGTACTAACTTCAATGAAAGACATATGTACTTAAAATTTAAAATGCACTCTTGAAAAAAGAAAAAAAAAACTCAAATATAGATAAACTCTTCCTAGATCAAGCAAAATAATCTGCCAATGGGGTAAGCAAATTTAACTTGGCAAGAATTCTTAAAACTAGCAATAACTTTTAGCTGATAACAAATGCTGTTGGATCTTAAAAATAAACAGAAATTCTCAACATAAGTCTTTCCAAGCTGTAAAAACTAACTGAAACTAGAATACTCCAACTTGTATCTATAGCTAGTGGTCTTAAAACTAGACAATCTGTCTTGAATGTGAGGCTGTGTTTATGTGAACTCTGACTCAGATGTTTGCTTTCTTCTCAGATCCGTGGTGGTGTTATATTAGCATATTATTTACAAGAAAACGTATAGCGTTCTAAGAAGCTGATTAGGGTCAAATGAATGTTTGTCTGTCTTTTGACATTTTCATCAATTTCAGTTTATAGTAACTGTTTGAAAAGCTTTTTGGTATCTGGTAGTAAATAGTCACTTTTTATTTACTATAAAGAGACTATAAAGAGATTATATTAAATATAATATGACTGATAACAGACATGCATTTTTGTTTTCTACATAATAAGATGCATGGGTAGTTTCTCACAAAGCATGCATGATCCAGCAAGAGCGAGTGATTTAAATGTTAAGTCAACGTGAAGACAGGGAATTGCCCTATGGTGGATGCAAAGGCTTGTGGAAGTAAAAACTTGACCTTTCAAGGCAAATTTAGTCATGGTAAGGATCTATCACATTTTCATTACTGAATGTACAATCTAGTTATGTTGCCTTGAGAAAGCCAACATACTGATCTAGCTATTAAACTTATTATTATTAAGTTGGCTTGAGAAAGCCAACATACTGAGCTAGCTATTAAACTTATTATTATTAAGTTGGCTTGAAAAAGCCAACATACTGAACTAGCTATTAAACTTATTATTATTAAGTTAGCTTGAGAAAGTCAACATACTGATCTAGCGATTAAACTTATTATTAATATGTTGGCTTGAGAAAGCAAACAAACTAATCTAGGTCTTAAACATGTAATTTTCATGTTAGCTTGGAAAAGCCAACATACTGCTCTCACAGGTAAACATCTTATCATGGTGGCTTGACTGTAACATACTTTTACTGCTCTTACACTTATAATGTTGACCTGAGAAAGCCCCCTTCCCATCTCTCATCCTCTCTCCCTCATATGGCTCATTTTCTCCTTCTTTCCTCATATCTGCCTCTAAAATCTTTCTCCCTCATTTAGTGCCTCCTATCTCCCTTATCTTGCTCTTTCTCTCCCGTCTCTCATCCCATCTCATCCTCTCTCTATCTCTCTCCCTCCTTATGTATTATTCTCTCTTCTCAACATCATCTCTCACACTCAATTTCATAACAGTCTCTTATTTTATCTCACTCCACTATCCACAGGTTCTTTTACCACCACCACCACCACCACATTTCCCTCCCCCTGTCAACTGAACAAGTTTTCATTATTCTCTTTTCTTTCCAAAACAAAATGTCTCTTCAGCTGCAATATTGCACTCTCTGCAACACATCAATGCCTCCCACTCTCTTCCCCTACTGCATCCATCAAGCATCCTCACTCAGTAAAAGCAATGCAGAAAAGAAAAGATGGCATCGTCCCTTACCTTCAGTGTGAGCCTTTGAGCATCAGAGAGCATGTCTGTCTGCGTATCTCGCCCTCTCCCTCGCCCTCTGAGGCACATGTGATGCTTCTCTTCAGAGCTCAGCCCACCAGACGCCCTGTAACCATGCTCTCCTCCTTCCCTCATTCTGTCTTGTGTGGAGAAGGACTCAGCTAAACTTGTATTTTCATCATCAGCACTCATTAGCTTCTGCATCAGCTCTGTGGTTTGACTCTCATCTCCAAAGTCTAGCAGCTTGGTCTCAAGTATCACAGTATCCTTGTTGAGATAGTTGCTCATTTCAAATGAGAAGGTATTTCTCTGCATCTCCAGCTCCTCTTCAAGCTCATGCACGCGTGCCATGGCATGTTTGTTTTCCAATTCCAGACCACTGACCTTCTGAGAAAGCAATTGGTGATCATTTTCTAGTGCTAAAAGCTCCATCTTCTGTGCAGTGATCTTTTCCAGATTTGAGTTTTTTTCCTCCTCCTCTGGTCTCTCTTCATATCTATCCATGACCCCCCTGTGTCTCATGCTCATCTCATTAAGCAGATTTTCAGTATTCAACTGATATTCACGGTGGAGATCTTCTCGTAACCTTGTAAGCTCCTCCTCGTGACTGAACAAAAGCTGTGTGCGGAGACGATCCAGCTCTGCTTCCTGTGATTCTGCCATGCGGCCAAGGACTGCATCCTTTTCCCTCTCTAGCATATCTAGTTTAATCTTATAGTTTGTGGTTTCTGATTCGTGCTCAGATTGGAGTTTGATGTTGGTTTTCAGTGTGAAATCCAGCTGAGTTTGCAGGTCATTAATGTTGCTCTGTAGCTCACTGGTGGATTTTTTCTCATCAAGGAGCTTGCCAATCATCTCTCTCAAATTGATTTTCTCCTCATGAAGCAGTGATACCTCCTTCTCTGCTTTGTCACGCAGCACCTGCATCTCCTGCAGCTTGTTTTGGAGTTCAGTCACCTTCACATTAAGCATGTTAGCACCCTCTGTGCTCTGGAAGAGGTGATTTTTAACTATCTCCAGCTCTGACTGGTGGGCTTGAACAATTATCTCCATTTTCATCGTATGCTGACCGTGAAGCTCCTGTTTCATTTGTGTGAGTTGCTCACCATACATTTCATCCAGCTCACCACGTAAGATCTCCAAACGACGCTTGCACTCATCTTGCCCAAAGGGGCAACGCTGCTGCAAATCCTCAACAGTTTTCCTTAGATACATAATTTCCTCTGATGACATGTGTTCTCTCTGTCGTGATGCCGAAAGTTCCCTTTCACAGTTGCTCAGTTTGCATGCCTGTGCAGTCAGGTTATTGTGTGAATTTTCCACTTCTTCTTTGGTGATCAGAAGCTGATCCTTGAGCTGTTTTATTGCTTGCATGTTTTCTCCAATCAATTGCTGCTGTTCAATATTCAGTCGATCCCTCTCACGTAAACTCTGCGAAATCGATTCTTCAGACAGGCAGTGCACCTAAAGTGAAAGAGAATTTGTAATAATAATGAATTTATATATTATTATAATGTATATGTTATAATAACACTTTATCTAATCAACTTATAAAGCGCTTTTCCAGAGCTCAAAGACAATTTACAATATTTCATGCATTGTACATTCATTCCACATTCATACTCTCATGGTGCTAAGCTACCTTGGTAGCCCCAGCAACCCTGGGGCAGTCTGACAGGACGTGGCTGGCAATCGGAGTTTACAGCCTCCTGAATACCACCAAACACACTCCACCAGTCACACACATCCATACTGGGCAATGCGGGTGAAGTGGCTTGCCCAGGGCCTGGTGGGGATCTATTACCTCGCGGATATGGGATGACCAACTCCAGAATTGAGAATTGCTTATCAGAATTGCTTATAGACCCAAGAGTATTGTAAAGTGTGAGGCGAGCCACCCAATGAAAAAGGACTTTATTGGATGGATATTTAATAATCTGCCAAAAACCTATATGATTTTGAATGCAGTGCTGAAGTTTTCTCCCACTAACAATGTCTTGCCGGCAAACATATAAGTTAAATAGTCTTGTTTTCATCACTTCTTCCTGCAACTTTTTTGTTTTTTGTTTTGTGGTAAACTTAACTGAACTAAATTAAGCTAAAGAATATGGACACAAACAAGAATCTTTTCAGAACTTAGAATTACAGTCAGCACAGTTACAAAAATAGGCTGATAATTTTGTAATGAAATAAAATAATAATAAACTTAGATTAAAAAAACAGATGCATTTAGCCAAATTCAGAACATGTGTTTTCCCCTTAAGAAATGACTGAGCTTACAATGGAGCTTACATTTCCTTAAACCTCAATAAACAAAACTAAATAATTAACAAAATAAATAAAAATTAATTTGGCAAAGTCTAAGCCTACTTCCATTCAAAGCTCTAGCTGACGCTGCACTGGATGTTGAAATGTCTACTTGACCCATTCAAAAATGTTCATCCAACCTTGCAACTGTGTATTGTTTACTTTGTTGTATTGTTGCTTTTGTGCAGTACATGAATGAGTTTTTGAATATTCACTAATATTAGTTTCATGAACATTGGTAACATTTTTGTGGGAGTCTCACAGATAATTATATTACCCCACATACCATACATATTCATGTGGACCTTTCTAGCCATACCCACAGTTACCACCATATCTGTTTCCATGCAACATTCGTGTCTAGTCTATTCTCAATATGTGCAGCACAAAAAAAGCTAATTGTAGCCATTAATGAAGTGATGTGCTTGATATGTTCTATTTTTATTGACATAGCCTACTAAACCAGTTTTGAAAAAGTGCTTTAAAAGGTATAGTAATAATTTTCACATTTATTGTTTTTTTTCCATAAACTAAACATGTTTATTGTTCCTAGCAAAAGAAGTGAAAGAAGGTTCAATGGTTGTTCATTATTTTGTATTTTAGTCATATATATATAATTATATAGTTATATATATATCATATATAAGCCACTTATTTCTTCTTTCAGACAGGGAATGACAGAAAAAAATGAGAACTGCGGGTTTAACCAAACAGAAAATTAAACAATAAAAAAGAAAATCAGTATGTGCTATGCGACTTCTTAAAACGCACGGAGAGCTAGATCGACACAACAAGGCAGATACCAAAACAATACTTTAGCCATCAGCAGGAGTCAAAAATAAGGTGCTACAGGTTTATGAGCATGTTTCACACATCTGTGATTTTAAATGACTATGACCCTAACGCTAATGGCACACTCTGGACTTCTGGATTGGGCAAAACTCTGCTGGGGTTTACAATACTGCTGCAATTTAACTTTCAATACCTGTGTAGCAAAAGTTCCATATAGAAATGTAAAGGTATAGTTTTAGAATGATTTATTGGTGGAGCAGCCCTCCCTCTTGCAGCCGAGTCTTTGTTCACTTACCAAAAATGATCTCTGTGTTAAGTCATTGTCATTTCATAGGTCAAACAAAAGACGGCCCTCCTTTCAGTTCTTAAAACCTACGACAGCTCAGAACACTTCTATTAACTCTCTTTTGTCCACTCTTTGTCTCCAGTTTTGTCCTCTGCTACTACCTCATTTAAGACCTCTGCCCGTGTTTTAATTATTTGATTATCCAAAGTCTAACCCTAACCCAAAATACATCACGATATTTTTTCCCCATATCAATCTAAACCTTTAAATATCAAGATATTGTGATATATTCATTTTTTGCTAAAATAAAAGTAGGTTTTTGCTCTGGTGTGATAGTACAAAACTGAACATTAATAGTGGTTTTCAACAATTTTTTGTTGTCAAAACAAGGAAAAGATATTCAAAACATGTTTAAGTTTATAATATTGTAATATTTTAATCTTTACAATGTAACAATGTACAATGTAGATATGTATCAGCGCCAGATTAATAAATTTTCAATGAAGAGAAATGCCTTCTTTCATTTCATTTGGAGTCAGTTTCAGTTATTAAACATTTGTGTTTTGGTACTAAATCCACTCTCCAAACAGAAGAACTAGAATCAGAATGATCTTTATTGCGAGAGGGTAAGAGCTGGAAGAGGTGGTTGCCTGGTTGGGCAGCATCCAGAGTGATTTTGAGAGCCCTCTTTCTCATTCTAGAGGTGTACAGTTATCTTTTCAGCAGTCAGAACTGTCCTTGGGTGTCTCTGAATGTATGATTAGGATGCTGAGCTAAACAAAACAGTAATGGAGGTGCCCAGAACAGACTTGATGACCGCTGAGTAGAACTAGATTAGAAGCATCTGTGGAAGGTTGAACTTCAGCAGGAAGTACAGCCTCTGCTGGGCCTTCTTTGCAATGGAGACAATGTGGACGCTCCACTTAAGGTTCTGTAAGATGGTGATTCCCAGGAACCTGAATGACTCCACTGGTGCCAGTGCTGCTCATGACGGTGAGAGGGATGTGAGCTTCTCCTGAACTCCACTACCATCTCCACTGTTTTGAGCATGATGAGCTCTGAGGCAGCAGCTTCAAAAACACTCCAGTCCGAGATGCAGCCAAAGTAGTCTTGTAAATCCCACTCTGCTTCAGTGGTCCATCTTTTAACAGTTCTCACTAGAGGTTTAGCTGCTTTGAGCTGTTGCTTATTTGATTGAGTTGAAGTCTCCAAGAACAACACAGACAGAGCCTGGATAACACTGCTCTGCGTTCGTGATCTCACCAGCCAGCTGTTGTAGCACTTTGCTCACACGCACCTGCGGAGGGATGTAAACACTGAAAAGAATATACGAGGAAAACTCGCGGGGTGAATAAAAAGGGCTTTCAGTTTTTAAAGAGCGGACAGCGGATCTTCTTCATCACTGTTACATCTGTACACCACATCGCATTGATGTAGAAGCCGGTGCCTCCAAGTGAAAGTTCAGGCCTTCTGTGGTTAGAATGGGGGTTACGAAAGTAACCATAATGTTAATCACATATAGAGGCTGAATAATAGTTCTAGTCCAAAACACTTTATAGTACACCCACAAAGCCAGGAACAAATAGAGCAGGATTTTTGGGAGATGCGTGCTACATTTTTATACATAATCTAAATACAAAATACACACTAAATATATAATCAGTTGCTCCCAAAGGAGGGAAAAACTTGATGCACTGAAAAAAGTAGTCTTTCATCCTTTCCCACAAGATGGCAATGTTGCATAAGGATGAAGACAAAAAACGGCATTCCATCTCGCTTCCTCTATCTCTCTCTTGGTCTATCTCCCTCTCTGCTAAAACTACACTGCTAGATCTGTAACTCCAGCACAAACTGTAACTAATTTCCCTAAAGAGTTGCCAACAATTTTTAAAACATGTTCATTTGTGCCATAGTTTGTCCATGACTGAGTTGACGTCAGCAAATCTGTGAACAACGCTTGCCTAAAGTGTGAAGACTATCAGATTACGCACTCTATGCTTGTTAAATACATAGAAAGTATGTTATTGGCATTTGACTTGGGTGACAGTGAGAAGTACATTGCTTTTGGTTAACTTTTGTGTTTATGTTCTTCAATGTTTTGTTTTCGCATGTTGTTCCTCTGATGGTGAATGTCATGTGCACACGTTGTGGGCGCTCTAACCCATTGCCACATTGATGAGACACTCATTCTACAGCAGTAACAAATACTCTTATATGTCTCCACGTATATTAAAATTAGCTTGTGATGAGCTATTTTGACCAAAATGTAATAATAATTAATGTATTTATCTCCAGTCTCAAGCCTTCCCACATTACCAATAGCTTTTAAGTTTTGATCCATATATGCAGATAACACACAGAAATCAGACTCATTTGTGTTCAGTAAGTTTTCAACAATTGTCCCGATGCTCGTGTGTTGTTAAAATAATAATTTTTGTGAGTGACAAATTGGAAGTGTGACAAAGCAATAGAAAAATATTACTCCTTCCTTCTCCCTTGCGTATAGAGAGCATTCAAGGTATATTTCACTAAAACAGCTTTGTATATCATTGCTTAAGTTACACTGATTAAAAAGGAAATTTCTGTTGTCTAATATGTGAGGTGAAATCATAATGAAACTCTGCCAGGAAATGAGAATATTTGCATCTACAAATCTAACTGAAGTCAGTTCTAAAGCATTTCTTCCAAAATTAAAAGAACCAGGGCTTATGTCCAGGCCAGGGGATGCACCTTTTTCACTGTCATTTCGGTACTATTTAACAGATAGTTTAACAGATAATGTTTTGCACCTCTCGGCCACCGTAGCATGGGCGATAATTCAATATCGATAAATATTGGCAATATACATTATGTCAATAACACAATATATGGAGGTTGATTGAGAACTTGATTACTTCGTGACCAGCACATTTCTAACGGCACTTCCGGGTTTCCCGCGCAGGAAATGTTTTTCCGTGTTTACATTAGCTCCAGAGTTTTGCGAGTTAACACATGCGCACTATTCATGCCCAAAGCTTAAAATTGCCTCACTTGATTGGAAGACCAATCAGAAGCTGGGTTTTAATGGAAGGCCTGCCAACTCTTGCTTTTGATAAAGTACAGTTGAGCCGAAAGTGGGAAAACGTTTTTGTCCAAATTGTCCAGCCCTACGTATAACTGTAAAGCTGTGCTCACTAATGCCATCCCACATCTTGTCATTAATCATGCTGGGCTACCATGGCCAAAAATGGCAGGGTCGTTTTTTTGTCCCAGTCCAGCCATGCTCTCGGAACACCACATTACCTCTCTCTCTCTCGCCTTTATAACATAAATGTAGAAAAATAAGCATATTTATTACACTGTATTTGTTACAAGAAAACAGGACACATTTAACAGAAGAAAAATATTGAGAATGTAAGGAAGTTATGAATTCTGTAAATGGGGGGGGGTGCACTTATGAGCGATTTACATGCTAAGTTAATGTGAAGACAGAAATTTGCACTATGCTGTGCAAAGGCTTACAGTAAAACCATTTAATGATGTCACTGACCTCTCAATAACAACCTGACTTTTTACCTTAGCAACCATGTTGACAAAACTGTCTCTCTTGCTAAAATATGCTGTTTTGTGTCTTGTTTGAGCATCAAACTGTTTAAAGTTTAAATCAGTGTAAAAGTAGGGTTAGATATATATTTTTTAAAGACCTTGAAGCTTTGAACTTTTCCAAACTGGCTAAAGCTTTTTCAAACTTATAAATTGAACCTGAAAGGGATTCTGATAACATTTTAAATGAGAATGAAACTTGTTAAAAGTTCAATGCAACAAGGTTAGATGGGGTCACCAAAAATGTGTTTTTTTTTCCATATAAACCAGCCTGATCCACAAGTGTGAGACCCTCGTGTCATCGCCAGACAAGTGAACGTGTGTGGGAAGTTGGATCTTAAGCTTTTTTACGAGAGCCTCCTACCACCTATCATCGACATAGCATCCAAAAGGTGGAAACTCGTTCTCCACGACCACCCTACAGTTTCACATAGCATCTCCAAAGCTGGCACTTTTGTTTCATCATTCCACTGAGCCTCTGGATCAGTGAGAAACATCTCAACGTGTAACGCAGCATCCCAGACAGTGGCAAGCATGTTCACAAACATCCTATCATCCCACGTAGCCTTCTAAAACATGGCAAATACCTGTCGGCCCACAGTGTTTTAAGGGCTTTTTAGCAAAAACATAAAAAATTTCTCACAACATAGACTGGTGAGACTCTAACTTGGACAGCAGGACAGGTGGAAAGGCCCTCCCCTTTGCCAATTCAAATTTTTGAGTATAAACCCCAAGACCTTCTACAGTCATGAGGAGCAAAAAAGGAGATTGACAGTCAGGAAGGTAGTAGGTCCTCCAAACGTAAGGGCCTGTGTCAGGGCACCTAGCAGAGCAGACTAGCTAAATTTAGGGCCCCTTACGACCTTGCAACCATTCATTGTCAACGCCCCAACTGTAGCCTTAACGACATGTGTTTCTTGGAAAAGGCACCAAACAGACATCAAACCCAATCTTACCACTGCAAAACTTTACACGGTGACTCAGGAAACCCCTGAGACATGTCCACTTAGACGTCTGTGGTTTTTGCTGTTCTGGAAACTTTTAAGTGGTCTCGGGGTCCACCTTAAAAGGTATCGGGCACCAAACTCGGGCTGCAGTGTCAGATATAAACCATGAATATAAGTGTCATATAAGCCAAACACCTCCAGACAAAGATCACTTGCTGAAATGTCTGAAACCATTATTCCGTATGATCGCACTTCTAAGTGGCACATGAAAAAAAAAAAACTCAAGGTACCGGTGCCTCACGGAAGATAAATGTCCCCCTTAGTACGATCACCAAGCCAATGTTCACTGCTTTGATAAACTCAAATGGTGTGTGCAGTCCTACACATAATTTAGTATGTTACCACAGCTACAGTATCAGTCTTTGTTGAGGTCAAATCAGCGGAGTCTTTCGCTGTTACCACAGACAATGGTAGAGGTACAGCAGAGCCCTACCAAAGTCCTTCTGTACATTTCAGCATAGAAGAGCTCACTGCCTTCAACCTGCTTATTTCTCAGATAACCACAAAGGGGAAAATACTGTCAGCGAGTTGAGAGAGGAGAGAACACCTTTTAACACAAAAGACATTTTAATTACTTGCACTTGCTTCTATTTAAACTAAGCTAAAGTAAATAGGATGACTTTTCTTGCAAAAAAAATTACAAAAACATCCGCAACTAACTGAGAACCATACAGTAGGATGACAACGGATGACGATTACTTTTGTACTTAAACATGGGCTACAAATTTTTAAATATACATTAGTCGGTCCAGAAACCGACTTCTTGCTTTCATTCTTGCTTTACATTTGTGTAAATCTAAATATAGTTTTTTTTTAATTCATACGTTAGTGATTCATTACTCATCAATGTTAAAAAATACAGAGGAATAAAGGATTTTTAAAAATAAGTTTAAGAGCATAAACAGTATGTTGGGTCACAAGCCAACATAAGTAGATTTTAAAGTTTCAATAGCAAACTTTGTGTTTAAAAAACAAAAACGAAACAAAAAAAGAGGGAGAGAAAGTAAGCAAGAGAGAGAGGGAAGAGAAAGAAAAAGAGATCAGAAAGAGAGAGGGAGAGAAGAAAGAAAGAAAGTAACAACATGTGTGTATTTGAAGAAAGAAAGGATAAAAAAGTAACGAAGATAGAGAGAGAAGAGAGAGAAAGGAGAGAGTGCGTGTTTGTGTGTGTGTGTATGTGAGAGAGAGAGAGAGAGAGAAAGGAAGAAGAAAAGAGAGAAAGAAAGAACATAATTTTAGAGGAGATGACAAGGAGAAAAAAGAAACAAGAAAGAAAGAAGAGAGAGAGAGGGATGGAAGAGAAACAAAGGAGATAGTAGAGGAGAGAGCAAAGACAGAAAGAAAGAAAGAAAGGAGAGAGAGGAAAGAGAGATGAGAAAGTAAAAAAGAAGAGGAGAAAGAGATAAAATGAGTGAAGAATAAATAAAGAGGAGAAAGGACGATAGAGAAGAGAGAGAAAAAAGAAAGTGAAACGATAGAAAGAGAGAGGGAGGGAGAGAGAGAGAGAGAGGGAAAGAAAAGAAAACAGATATAGTGGAGAGAGAAAGAAAAAATAGCAAGAGAGACGAGAGAGATGAGAAAGTAAGAGAGAAAACAAAGAAAGAGAGGGGGAAAACTAAAGAGAGAGAAAAAAAAAGATGAAAAGGAGAGAAAAAATAGAGAGCACAGAGAAAGAAAAAAAGTCAAAGGAAAAGATCACTTGTGAGAGCAGAGTGCAGGGCTGTCAATCAAAGAACGTAATGCCTCGCAGGTCTGTGAGCTGTTGCTATAGTAACCTGAAGGACTTGAAGGTTTATTTATTCTGAAAAGGAAAACTTGCAAAAATAATCATGACACAATGATTAAAAACAAGACAAGACCACCAGACGAACGATTATAATTAGAGTATCATTATAGGAGTAAAACGAGTAAAAGTGTTAAAACATTTTGGTGTTCATTTGGGTTAGCTAAAAGTATGCAGGAGGAGAAAGCGGACCAAAAACAGGTGGAAGAATAATAACAAAAAAGACACACAGGATATCAAGAGTGTGAATTTTTTCTGCATTCACACTAGGAGTGGCCGATAGTGGTAAAATTGATATCCCAATATTGTCCACTGTCCAGAGGGTATTGGTATTTTTTCGAGATATGACAGAAAAAATTGGAAAATCACAATTTAGTACATCTTAATTTGCATTTTAACCTTATTTAAAGTGTGATGTTAGACAGAAAATTTAAATCAGTTTTTGCCACTGTTAAATATGACAAACCTTTTTGTTCATTTTTACCAGGTTTACTTGCTGAGAGAAAGAGAGAGAGATTGATTTTTAACAGCTCTAATATAAAAAAATAGTTATTCACAATAAAAGTTATATTTTACATGAAACACCAAATCCCTAAATACCCTTGATAAACCCAACCCAGAAAACGTCACCACTAAACT
This sequence comes from Danionella dracula, assembly GCA_900490495.1. NCBI lineage: Eukaryota > Metazoa > Chordata > Actinopteri > Cypriniformes > Danionidae > Danionella > Danionella dracula. The sequence continues at coordinate 36,324 of UELW01000203.1, forward strand.
ATACATAAGGGGTTGAAAACAAAGACGTGGGCTGTATACAGACGTAAAAAAACTAACAAAGCAAACTGACAGAGAGACGGAACAAAGCTGACGTGTCTCTTTTTATAACCAGCCCCTCAATTGACCTTATTGGCCCGCAGACCTACAAAAATTACTCGCATCCAATCACCACACTCACACAAACAAATAAGCAAAAATAGACACAAGACATAACAATACCACAGGGATCATAACTAACTTACTCTCTATTTTCTCCAAAACTCCTTCCCAAGTTTCTGCAACACTGCCCCACAGTAATGAACTTCGTAACAGCAGCGAATTAAATGCCATCAAACACTTTAAAACTTTGACATAAATGTTGGACGGCTGGTCATAAGAATTTAGCCAAAAATAAGAAGGGGAGCACTAGCCTATATATGGAGAAAATCACCAAATACTGTGTTCACCTGTTGGAACTGTATCTGTAACTTTTGGCTCTGCTCTGTCAGCTCCAGGAAGTCCCTCATCAGCTCCTCTTTCTCCAATCGTGCCTGCTGCATGTTAGCTGTAAGCTGTGTTATGATCCCATCCCTCTTTTTCAGTGCCTCCTCAAAGTCCTGAAGCTGGAGAAGCAAGAATAAATATCTCAACAGCTGAAAGCATTTATTTATGGGTAAAAGAGTGAAGGAGATACCTGTTGAATGCCTTCTGCACCAAAACCCACCCGGATTTCCTCCAGTTCTCGGCTCAGTTCCTCCAGAGCCAGATTTTTGGCCTCTAGTTCATCCTGCATGGTTCGAACTCTGCTCTGCAGATTGGAATCCCTCTGGAGCTCAGAAGCAGGAAGATCTTCCTCCTGTAAAAGAGGGACAGTCATCCTTTGAACACTTCACTCAAAGAATAAAAACAGTTACATTCTTCAGAAAGTTGAGAGAAAAATTGTGTTTTATAATAAACAGTCACTAATTGACATGAATATTATTTGACATTAAGAAATTGTGCTTTTGTAGGAATACCAATACATCACTGTCATCGTGGAGGGAGGGGTGGGGTACCAATCCAGTGAGCCTCACTTCTGCTGGCTTTCAATTTGCTATTTCTCTCCAATCAACTAGACTAATAGCATGCTTTTATCTTGATATGACATCAAAGGACCATCTGAGGTGGAGACCCCAGAACCATCAACTCTGTCTAAAACCCTAATTAAACCTAGGGTAAGATTGCCCTCAAGAAAACGAAGCCTAAAATCTTCGATTTTAAATCAGAAATTACAAAACAGAAAAAGAAAGATCTTTATTGCCAAGTGTGCAGCACACACACAACAAATTATGCAATGTTCATACAAAAACACGACACAATAGTGTTGAATAGCAACAAAGGTACCGTAACACCCATTACGCAGTAACACAGTTGCACAATAAAACAGTGACACAGGTTATAGAAGTAAATTGCTCAACTTAAAAGCAAAAAATATATAGTAATATTCTAGAAATAGAGGTAGTAAAATATAAAGTAATATAATTATAGAAGTTCAAGGTTGTTAAGAGATGTGCTTTGGAGGTAATGTGCAGACCACAGCGTAAAGTAAAAATAAAGTAAAATAAAGTGCAGCAACAGAACAACAGAATGTGGAGCGACTGGAAATGTGCAAAGGGTCGACATCAGAGTCCTTTTCCTTAGTGCAATATTTAGATGAAATAAATGGGAGTGTTGGGGGAAATTATGGGTTCAGGAGCTGAATGGCCTGAGGGAAGAAGCGGTGTTTGTGCCGGGCCTGTCCTTACGTTTGGGGCTCTGAAGCGTCAGAGGTGGTTGCCTGGGTGGGCAGCATCCAGAGTGCTTTTGAGAGCACTCTTTTTCATTCTGGAGGTGCACACCCCTTGAAGGGAGGGTAAGGGAGCTCCAATGACCTTGTCAGCAGTCCGAACTGTCTGCTGGATTCTCCAGATATTTGTTTTTGATGCGGAGCTACACCACACAGTGATGGAGGTGCACAGAACAGACTCGATGACTGCTGAGTAGACCTGGGTCATGTTGAACTTCTTCAGCTGCCGCATGAAGTAGAGTCTCTGCTGGGCCTTTTACCTCCAATTTACCTTCTGTGAGATGGTGATTCCCAGGAACTTGAATGACTCCACTGATGCCGCCGGATGCTCATGATGGTGAGTGGGGAGTGAGAGGAGGGGGCTTCTCCTGAAGTCCACAACAATCTCTACTGTTTTGGGCATGTTAAGCTCCAGGTTGTTCTTGCCACGCCAGAGAGCCAGCCACTCCACTTCCTGCCTGTATGAGGTCTCCACGACATCCAAGATGAAATCGATGACAGTGGTGTCGTCTGTGAACTTCAGGAGCTTCGCCGAGGAGTCTTGGGAGGTGCAGTCAGTGGTGTTGAGAGAGAAAAGTTGCGGGGGAGAGACCACACCACTGGGGTGCGGGTGTCAGAAGTAAATTTCCCCATCCTGACTAGCTGTTGTCTACCAGTCAGGAAGCTGGTCATCCACTCACAAATAGAGTCAGGAACCGAGAGCTGGTTTATTCCAGAGGAGTAATTGGATGATGGTGTTGAACACTGAGCCGAAGCCCACAAACAGGATCCTCATATAAGTCCCTGCTTTGTCCAGATGTTGCAGGGTGTAGTGCAGCCCCATGTTGACTGTATCATCCACAGACCCATATCATGATGCAGGGTCGTTAGCTGAGAACTGGTTTTCCAGCTTTCTGTAGTTGCTCCTATAAGCTGCTCCGATCTCCTTATTCAGTGTGTTCCTGGTCTGCTTATACAGAACACAATCTCTACTTCTGAAGGCAACTCCTTTGGCTTAGTGAAGCTTTTCCAGAGGTTTATCATCATTGAATATTATGTCCGGGTGGGAATGCATAGGTCCTCACAGAAACTGATGTATGATGAGACAGAGTCCGTGAACTCATCCTGGTTTGAGGGAGCAGATTAAAAAGCACTCCAATCCATGCAGTCGAAGCAGGCTTGTAAATCGTGCTCTGCTTTGACAGTCAATCTTTTTACAGTTCTCACTACAGGTTTAGCTGCGTTGAGCTGTTGCTTATATGATGGAATAAGGTGGACCAGGCAGTAGTCAAAGAGTCTTAAAGCTGCGAGGGAGACAGCGTGGTAAGATCCCTTGATGGACCCTTGATGTAAAAATGATCCACAACATTCTCCTCTCTGGTGGGGCACTTGATGTCTTGCTCAAGTTTAGGCAGTTTGTGGTTCAAATGTGCTTTATTGAAGTCCCAAAGAATAATACAAACAGAATCCGGGTGTTAAATCAGAATCGAAAAGTGCCTCCAAATCGCGTTGTTACATCAGTACACCAGTTTTCATTATTATAGAAACAAACGCTGCCACCGCCTGACTTACTGGTGACTTCACTGTCGCGATCCTCTCTGATCAGCTGGAAACGGGGCAAATGAAGCGTGCTCTCCGGGATGTCTCCGTTTAGTGACATTACCATGAAGCACAAAGCAGCAGAGCTTGTAATTTGCCATTTGGAAAATACATTTGGAAAACAGCTAACTAAAAAAAATAGAAAGCTAAGTGTACACTAATTGTGAAGCTTAAATTTGAAAATTGTTTTAATGTTGAACATAACATAGGGGTGGGCGATATGAGTTCAAATTCATATCACAATATTTTCTGCTGTCCAGATGGTATCAGTAATTATATCACGATATGAGAGGAAAAATTGGGCATCATATTTTAATATGACACTTTTACCTGAATAACATTAGAGGGAAAATTTGCATTTTAACATTTGCAAGATTAGACAGAGAACTAAAAACTGAGAACTTTTAAATTCACAAATTTAATTCTAAAGGTGCAAATGTGCAACATGATGTAGGCCTGTATGAAATAAATTAAACTAGGGGTGGGCATACTTTACTTAGAAAAATCTCACTGTAATATTTATTGTCATCTAGATTAAATGCCCAATTTGAATTCTGCTAAAAACTTTCAGAATGTGCATTGCCCAAAATAACAACTAAAAGTAGGTCTTTGAGAACGAGTACCAATGTCTCATCTCCTGTTTCCTAAATTAATCACAAACTGCTTGAGCAAGATGTTCTACTGTCATAGTTGGTGTTGAAAACAAATTATGTTTAATAAGATGCACTTGTGTTTACTAACTGTATAGTCAGTTAAACATGAATATGAACTGTAGACCTGTAAAAAAGGTCATGATGAGCTATTAAATGACATTATAGAATTTAAAATTGTTGCATTGTGTGTATGTTAGTTTGTAGTGTTGTGGGTTCGAATCCCTGGGTTATGTTTAATAACATGAAATGTTTTTATTATTGACGTCTTGAATCTGCTTCCTCTTAAAGGTTTAATGTACTTTATGTCCTGAAGTCGATGGCTTTGAAGGCAAAACTTGGAATGTGAAATAACCCTGAGATATGGTCACCAGCAAACTTTTGACACAGAACTAATTATTATTATTAATTATCAAAATAATCTACCAAAAATTCATATGAAAAATCAGTGCACCAAGTTCGAATGACTGTGATCTTTCAATCGAAAAGTTGTGGGTTGTATCCCAGACACAAGGATTTTGTATTGTCAATCTTTTAATGAAAGCATAAAAAGTGTTATAATAGAAATCTGCTTTTTTTAATGATTTTATAAGCATTATGTATGGTTTTAAAGGCCAAACTCTGTTTGTGACATCATAACCTATCATGAGAAGGGATCACTTACAAACCTTTGACACAGCGCCAACTTATGATCTAAGTAGAAAGACATTTGAAACTTATTTTGCATTTAAAATATTCACTTTAAATTGTTTAATTTTGAGTCTTTGGTTCAAACCTTGATGGTGTATGTCTGGGTGTGGGTAAGGGTCTCTCCACTCTGCAGGCTCTTGGAGACAGGGAACATAGTTTTGAAATCAGAGGTGTGTGTTACTCCTTCTTCTGTTTTGATGCGCGTTTCCCCATACGAGTCCTTCTTGTCATTCTTTCTCTGCTTCTTCTGTCCATCCGACTGCGCTCTTTTCTGCTGGAACTCTGCAAGCTGGAGTGATAGGAACACACAGTGGTAAGAAATAGTAGTGCTATATTTCCCTAGACTTGTATTGGTCTTAAAACAGATCAGTTCAGTGGTCTAAGTAGGTATGGATCTGGCCAGTTGTCCTGATTAACTTTTTAAAACAAATTGTGTATTATTATAGAATTCTCTTCAACACCAGAGAGATATGGAAGTATTATTGAATCAGTTAGAATAATGAATGATAATTAATCCATCAATTGATCAATATTTATTAATAAAGCATGTTTAAAACAACAGCAGTTGACCAAAGTGCTATACACATAATGAAATGCTGTAGCATTTTGAACCACTTGTAAGCGAGGAATGGCACCCTCGGCCAGACCAACCAAGGGGCAACCTCCTCTTTTCCCTCGATGTGTGATAGGAAGTGACTGAACTGCAGCATCCTGAGCAGTCGCTTGAGGCTGACTCTAAAAGGGAGCAAGTTCTCCTTCACGCCAATGTTAAAACCGGCCAACTTTGATTCAGATCGCTAGTTTTGATCATAAAAACTGTGGGGGTGAAAATTTGTAATTTTACTATACATAAAAATTAAGCCAATCAGGCGCCTTCACTGCGGAAATGTCCAACCTCTGAGGAAATGTTTTAGAGTACTGACTACACCCATTTTGACTTTCATGTGACTTTGCCAGAATCTTATGGCTGATGTCACAAACACTCTGTCCGTGTTATATACAATCAAAGAGACCAACGTACTAAGAGCTACAGTAATCCAAATGCATAATTTGCCTACCGATCTAACCGGTCAGTGGAGGGTACAGTCCACATGGGGGGTTGGGTTGTGTTATCTACGTGAGTTTTGAAGGGCTGAAGATTCTCAACTTCAACAAAGTGACACTTCCGTTTGTTTACAAGTGTCATCCTGAAGTCAGCATGAGTACTGTTCCTACATCGTTTTAATAGTGTAATAATAATTATATGCTTCATATGTAACGTCAGAAAACATCTGTATAAATTAATTACATTTGTCTTGTAGATTGAGGGATTACATTTTTAATCTTCTTAATTACATAATACTGTATTTACAACATGGTAGATTATCAATGTACTATTTGGGTTAAAACTACACGTTTTTCCTGTGTATTATGACCATAATTAATACATTAATACAAAGTAAGCGTAAGCGGCATGTAAAAAGTAGACCTGGCGCCGAAACAATCGCTGCACTGAAGTTCCTGCACCGCTCCTGTTACATGCTTATGTGTCGCCACTGCGGGCAGTATAAAAGCTCTCATTTAATTACATGGGCGCCCCGAAAAAAACACACACCGCTAATGTTACGCTTACAATGTGAAACAGGCGTAAGCCTCAACACACATGGTCAGGGCTGGAACTGACCAGTAGGAGAGCACGTTTTTCATAACATGAATCATTCTTATCTCGACCTAGCACTGTATATTGTTCCTCCCTGTAAGGTAGCCTGACGGGTAGGACAAAGATACATTTTGGTATCCAGACTGGAAGACAATAGCCCCGCGACGTCGGGCAGCGATTTTGCGAGCCCTGAACAGCACCTTGCACGACTCCTCTGTGAAGCTCCTCAAGTTTACGGACGACACCACCATCATTGGTCTCATCCAGGATGACTAGGAGTCTGCTTACTGACAGGAAGTTTTTCATTCAGGTTGCTGGGTACAATCATCTCTCTGGACTCGAAGTGTAGCACATACATTTCCTGCGCCAGCTGAAGAAGTTCAACCTCTCACAGACACAGTTCTAATCAGCGGTTCTCTGTTGCTTCTCCATCATCATCTGGTTTAGCGCCGCCTCTAAAACAGATGTCTGTAGACTTCAGAGGACAGTTTGTACAGCTGAGAATATCATCAATGCTCCCCTACCTTTCCTCCAGGACCTGTACATCACCAGAGTTAGAAAGAGGCCAAAAAAAACCACTCTGGAACCCGCCCACCCCGGCCATCACCTTTTAGAGCTCTTGCCTTCTGGCCACCGCTTCAAAGCCACCAACACCAGGACTGTACGGCACAAACAGATCTTCTTTCCCCAAGCTATACGACAAGCAATAGTCTATTGTACTATTGTTAATTGTGTGCACAAACACACACACACACACACACACTTGGCAATAAAGCTGATTCTGTTAGTGATAAAAGCAGGTTTTGCTTTCTCAGTGACATGGTGGGAGGTACACTTTCCCCTTAACCAGGCGTCTTCACTGGAAGAAAAAGACTTTGCGTTCTTTGAAAATTATCAGTTAGTTTTGTTAAACTATATGAAAAGATTTCACATTTATGATGAATAGATGAAATAATTGAATAAATACTTCACTGCTGCATTGCTGAAGATTAGTGTAATTCAGCATGGATTAGAAATTTCCCTGGTTATCTGGCATATTGTCCACATATTTTATGAGGGTAAGTTAGTGCATAACACTAGACTTCGTTTCCTAAAACCAAAAAGGTATCTTTAAGGTTAGTTAAGTAACCATAGTAACATACTCTCTGAAGATAACTTGCTCCGATGCAAAGTATGTTAGAGGGTAAGTTTGTTTCAGCGGGGTCATTGCCATGCCCTTTTATAGATGTTCCTGTTGACTAATTTAACATGAATTTAGTATAATAAAACACTTAAATAAAATTTAGTACATTTATTTGTAATTTTATTTAATGCACATTTTGAAAGTGCACATTCTAAAATGCAACAAGTTTGAATCTGTGGTTAAAATAATATAACAATGAAACAGATTTTACACAATTTCCTACCGTGTACACCTATCAGCAGCTGCTTAAATAGGAATCACACCAATTTCAAGTTTGCCCTTTAATGCAAATTATGCAAACAGACTGCATTTACAAACATTCCTATGGTCATTTTTCATGATCACTTTACATATCAGGGTTCTCAAATGTTATTGGCTGCATAGATGGTACCCACATTCCTATTCAGTGAGGGAATTCAACGGGGGAGCTCTTCCTATTGCATCGATGTGCAGGTTACACACTTATTGTTCTAATAATTCAGCTGCTAATTCAATTATATGATTCAACAAATTACTTAGTCTTTGAAATCATTTAAATAATTTACTCTCTCCAATACATGGGTAATATGTGATGAAAGCTTATCATAATGTTGAAGCAAAATGGCCATGGCCTGTAAATGATATCTAAATCTTTAGAAACTCTTTGTTAAGCAAAAAAGATGAAGACGGTGGAGATTGAAATGACAGTAGGAATATTGAAGGCACGTTTTCAGTGTCATAGCTCTTACTAGTGTGTGTCACTCAATACTAGTAGAGGAGAGAGCTACCTCACATATACGGATGCAGATGGTATAGAGGAGCCAGTCTTGGAAGAACAAAATCAAGGCCGAATGCTCAGAGACATTATTCTAAATTAAATTATTTTGTTTGTTTGTGGGTGTGTGAAGTGTTACTTAATTTCTGTAACTTTGCGAAGGAAAGCAAAGCTGGATTTAATAAGCTATGTGTGCAGATACACAAAAAAAATACTGTTCAAAATGAGTGTTCTCACGTTTTCAAGTGTCTTTTTTAACAGCCACCCGTATTCATCAGTATTATTTTTATTGCAGAAGATCACAAATTCCAGTCTTTAAAACAGCAGCCAAACTAAGAAAGGCAACACAAAGATGGTTAATCACATACTTCAATTTTAACATACAAGTTCTCTTTTAGTTTCTTGACTAACTTGGCATACTAAGTGCATCTTAATCGTTTATAAAAATCTCTTCTAGATATCATCTTCTCTCCTCTGGTTTTAACAAGAGTCATTAATTCAGTGATCCATGGACAAAGTCTTTATATGTGCCGTGCGCATGCATATACTCTTGGTTTTCATGCGGAGGTAGATCGCAATTACTCAACGGGGGGTTTGGAACACAAATACCAGGTTTGATCTACCGAGAGTTTAGGTTTAATCACATAAAATAACTCTGCTTTCTGGAATATACCCCTGAGCCAGGTCTGAACGACTTTGTAAACAGCACGGATATAAATGCACTCAATAAACTGTATACTATAAACTCTATAAACTGCTGTAATGAATGTTAACATTCTTGGTACAACAGCATTTACCTTTATGAAAGCATTCATTCGTTTTTCAACAATCAAAAGAGTTTAGTTTGAAACGGAACAGTCCCTGAGAACAAGAGCATGACAACATTTCTTGCAGAAACCGAAAATCTCTTAACACTGCTAGTTGTAGTTGTCAAACTTCTGATTGGCTTACCAGGTGGTGGGTGGAGCTTACCTATTTGTGGATTTCTGGCTCTCTTAACAAGAGATTTGAGTCAAGATGCACAGATTCACAACTCACAGGTCAAGATTCACAAATGCTGAAGAGAGCCACAAATGTAGAGTAACAGGCCCACAATTGAACACATCCACACAATTGAAGGAACTACTTTCAATGGAATGATTTATAAATGTATATTTTTAAATCAGATTTACATTGATGTATCTTCACATTTATTTGTAGATCATTAACTTATTCACTAATCTAACTGATTCAATAATACCTCCATAGAGAGAAGCTCAGATAAAAGCAGTTTTCAAGCCTTTGAAAGGCAATTGCTAACATTATTCTACCATGTTTGAGTACTGTTTTATTTGATCTTTTATTTTATGTTTTGTGATTATAAATGTAACCAACTAAAAGAAATTTAACAGAGTGTGACAATTGCCTACTGGGGCTGCAATAACTAAACACATTAATGATCATCGTGGACAAACGTGGATGTATGCCATCATATACGTCCTTTCAACAAATGAGTAAATTTCATCAATAAATGTTCAAAGGGAATCTTAATCTAGATTTCCCATGAAGTTAGCATAAGGCTGGAATAGACGCACAAAGGGCCCTTCAAAATCGTACAAAAATTATATTTGATAAACACATGCACGACACTAAAATGAACAAAAATGTAATATACACTGCTTTTCCAAAATCGACAGGAAGTCTGTTATTTTGTCAGTTCCTTTAAAAAAAAAGTTAGCACTTGAGCTAACTGTTAAATTTGAACGAACTCCTCCCAAAGATTTCATAGGAACATCTCCAAAGTTCATCAAAATCATCACACATGCCATAGTAAATTGTGAAGTGTTTTGGTTACCATAAAGGGGGCGGAGCTATGATGGCTGGCAAATGCCCACTTTTCAGTTTGAAACAGGAAGTTTGTGGTAATGTAGATAATTATTACATATTTACATATTCATTTCTACATAGAATAATACTGTGTTTAATGGTTGAATAATGCTGTGTTTTGTGTACATGACACTATGGCTATTGAGGGTTAAAAGGTTAATACATGTACAAAAGAAACTTTTAAGTTCATAGAAAGAACTTAAACAGAACATATGTGTAACATGGAGGTGCAGTTTGTATGGCTAAATCAGAATCAGCTTTATTGCCAATTGTGTATGTGTGCGTGTGCGTGCGTGTGTGTGTGTACGCGCACACACACACAAAAGGAATTTTCTGTTGTACAATGGCGCAACATGTAAAAATGTAAACAACAAGTACAACACGACTAACAAAAACAATTAACATATGGCAAAGGGTTATATATATATATATATATATATATATATATATATATATATATATATATATATATATATTTATAGATGAAATGAAACAATTGAACAAAAATAAATAAAGTGTCAACTTTTTCAAGTGTCTTTCACGCATGGCCGGCTAGAGAAGCCATTTGGTAGAAGTATCAAGGTAGAAATTTGACTCTCACCAACACAAGTCCAATGAAACAGTTATGGAATATGTGGGAGAGCTGCGTCATTTAGCTCACGACTGTAACTATGGCAACATTTTTCAACAGATGGTAAGAGACAGGATTGTCTGTGGAACTAATGATGATCTAATACAGAGGTGTCTCCTATCATAAACAGACATCACTTTGTCAATGGAAACTGCAAATAAAAATGCATATCAAAGCTATATTAAAATGTTTCAACATGTAAAAAGCAACAGGATACTCGTAACTTTAAAGGAGAAAATAGAGAGTGTTAACAGTGCAAAGGGACTAACCAAACCGCAGCAGACTGTAAATACAAACAAGAAAAGTGTCATTCTTGTGGAAAAAAAGGATACATAGCTCAGGCTTGTGGAAACAAAGTTAAAATAAACCCGAAACAACATGGATTTGCAAATTAAATGAGACCAAAAGAGAAGTTCAGACTATTATTTCCCACAAATTACAAGAAAAGTTCAAAAAAAAGTTTAAGAGTAAAAGTGATAGCTCTGATGAGGACTCTTACATTGAACAACATCCAGTGTAGCTAAAAGCACCAGAGCAAACTGTACAAACTAGGCGTCGGAATACAGTGCACCTGAAAAAAATAGACCCTTACACTGTGAAAATAAAACTTAAAGGGAAAGAGGTCACATTTGAGATGTGGTTTTTGAACACTTATTATTGCCTCTCAGTCATAAATAAGGAGATGTGGAAACAAGTTAAAACTCCTTTCTTTGAGCCTCATCACAAACAAGCTGGAAACGTACACAGGGGAATCTGTCAAAGTGATTGGTGTTAGGCATGTTCGAGTCAAATACCAGCAACAAGAAAAGAGACTGCCCATTATTGTGGTCGAAGGGGAAGGTCCAAGCCTGCTAGGCAGAGGCTGGCCTTAGGTGATATGTCTGGACTGGTCTGAAATTAAAAAAAAAAAAGAGACGCAGAGCTCAAAAAATTCATCAGGTTAACACACCAGAAACAAAAAGTGTTAAAAACGTGAAGATGTGTTGAAAGATGAGCTGGGCACCATGAAAAGCACAACAGCTACCATTCATTTGAAACAAGATGTAACCCCACGTTTCTTCCACCCATGATCTGCTACTTTTGCCATTAAAAGAAGCGTTAAAAGAAGGCATCATCTTGTCGGTGAAATACTCTGAAGGGGGGGTCCCAGTTGTGTCAATTCTGAAACCTACAGGGACAATAAAATTTTGTGGAGATTACAAGCTTACTGTGAATACAGTGGCTTCGCTGGAACAGTATCCAATAATCCTTGTGAAGGACCTGTTTGCAGCACTGTCTGGAGGAAAACAGTTCTTTAACTTCGACATAAGTCATGCTTACCAATAAATACTCCGGGATGATGAATCAAAAAAGTATGTTACTGTGAACATGCACAGAATATTCTTCACTTACAACAGATTACCTTTTGGAATAGCGTTGGTACCAGCTATATCCCTAAGAACCATTGATGGTCTTTTGAAAGGAATGTGGCTCATGTGGCTGTCTATTTAGATTACATTTTGGTGAGAGGACATAATGAGGCAAACCACCTGGAGAACCTGGATGAGCTGTTACCCTGGCTGGAGGAGGCTGGTTTGCAGCTGAAAAAAAGCAAGTGTGCCATCATGGAAAAAGAAGTGGAGTATCTGGGACACAGAGTGGATGCACAGGGGCTCCACCTTGTGGAGAATAAAGTTAAAGTCATCATGAATGCTCCTACTCCCACAAATGTCACAGAACTTAAAGTATATTTGGGGTTGTTAAACTATTACAAAAAGTTTCTTCCAAACTTGGCGACCCGGCTAGCCCCCCTATATGAACTCATGAGACAGGATGTACCCTAGACATGGAAAAATAAACAAGAGGAAGCTTTTCATAAACCTAAGAATTTGCTGAGCTCTGCTAGTATGTTAATTCATTATTCAGCTGTTCAAGAATTAGTTTTCTCATGTGATGCATCGCCGTATTGTGTGGGAGAACTACTGTTGCATTGGATGGATGATGGAAGTGAAAGACCTCTAGGCTTCATGTCACACACTTTCACCTGTTGAAAAGAGGTACTCTCAGCTCGACAAAGAAGGTTTAGCTGTGATAATTGGCATCAAGAAATTTCACAAATACCTGTATGGTTGAGTTTTCACTATTTACACGGATCACAAGCCACTGATTTCTTGGTTTAATGTGAAGAAGACTATACCTCAGATGGGTTCGCCAAAGAGTCCAAAGAGTGGCTGTGACATTGAGAGCGCCTATAAGTACAACATTGTGTACAAGCCAGGTAAACATTATGCAAACGCAGATGCGTTGAGCAGATTGCCAGTACCTGAAACAACACCTACAAAAGGAGATGACGGAACAAGTTTTGATGATGGATGTACTGGACGACACACTAGTTGACACCAAGCAAATCAAAAGATGGACAGCTAAGGATGTTGTTTTGTCGCAAGTGCATGAGTACACCTTGAAAGGCTAGCCTGCAGAAACAGATGCTCACTTTAAGCCATTTCATCAAAGGAAGATGGAATTGAGTGTAAGGGACGAATGTGTGCTCTGGTGAGCCAGAGTAGTCGTTCCCACCAAAGGCACACAGGTATGTCTAAAATTAAAGGTCTGGCTAGATCATATGTATGGTAGCCTGGTATGGATGAGAAAATTAAAAGGGAAGGGTGGCTATGTGAGGAATGTCACAACCATCAAAAGTCACCACCCACTGCACCCTTACATTCCCTAGGAATGGCCAATCATCATGCTCAAGGATTCATGTGGACTATGCAGCGCCTTTACTTGGCGGATGTTTCTTCCCATTGTGGATGCTCATTACAAATGGATGTACAATTACCCTGTGAAATCAGCAACATCAAAGTTACCATTGGGAAGCTGTCAGACAATGGAACATATTTCCAAGGTGCTGAATTTGAGACATTTATGAAACAAAATGGCATTGATCATGTGAAATCAGCACCTTTTTTGCCCATCCTCCAATGGACTGGCAGAGAGAGCAGTTCAGACTTTCAAGGAGGGGATGAAGAAGATAAAAGGAGACTCACTGCAAACCAGACTGTCCAGATTTCTGTTGAGTTATCGCATCACACCACATGTGCAAACAGGCTTGTCACCTGCAGAACTGATGACATCATGGAGACTCAGATCAGCTCTAGATCTACGTATGCAAGATGTGAAAACAAAAGTGCAAAAAAAACAACTGAAATAGAAGGAGAATCATGACACAAAGAAAAAAAACTCAGAAGTTTTGGACCTTGAGACAACGTGTTATTCAGAAACTACTCCTATGGTCCAAAGTGGATCCCAGCTGTCATTGAGAGTTCCTCCGGTCCAGTGTCTTAAAGAGTCACCATAAGAAGTGGACAAACTCTGAAGAGCATGTGGATCAAGTGAGAGGTTAATTCAAAGGCATTGTTCCTAACAAACCCATCACCCAGTTGGGGGTTGCCCAGTTGCTATTGGATACAAACACAGGCTCGGATACAAACACCGGCTCTGAGGATCATTTACCTCATATGATCAACATAACATCACGGTTGCTTCCGTGTGAACAACAGTAGTCGTTGCCTGCTCCAGATGCTCAGGCTCAACCTGAGTCACCAGATTCCCAGAGAAAGGGATATTCTCCTGCTCGTTTCAAGGACTTCATTAAATCGAGAGAAATAATTCAAGGAGGAGACAAATAATGTGGTCTTATCTCTTGGTGAACAGTAGATTCAAAGTTGGTTACATAGGTAGAAAAGGGAGACTGTTTATAATGAAAAAGACAAATAATATAATTGCTCTATTCTTGTTATGTCTGAATATTTACAGTATGAAGTTATTTTTGAGAGTTACAAGTTGTTAGGGGAGGGGATGTGGTATCGTGTATAATTATTACATATTTACTTATTATTTCGGCATAGAATAATACTGTGTTTTGTGTTTCTAGTAATTTGAAGACCAGTAGAGGGAAACTTGACGCTATGATTTTTGAGGGTTAAAAGGTTAATACATGTATAGAAGAAATAGTTACAGAAAGAACGTATACTTAACATGGCGGTGCAGTCCGTATGAATAAAGTAAAGTTACACTTATTCCAAGTATGAAGGTGAACTCATTTGAAGATGTAACAAAGTTGTTATAACTCAGGCATACAATGCCCGATCACCCGAACTTATGTCATTCTCATCATAGTCCAAGTCTGAACACGTTCATATGACAAACACTATGAGTCATAGTGCCAACTATTGGCGGACATATACAACATGTTTTTTTGTTATTGTTTTATGTGTCTAATTTGTGCATTGTCTAGGACACCAAGACCTACAAAAAATCTATTGGGTAAAGCTTTGAAACTGGACAGGAAACAAGTTATTTCACACTTTTATAAAAAATATAGGCATCAAAAGCGACAAAGGTGCGAGAGCCCTCCCATCGGTTTAATTAAGGCTCAAGTACCAGCGGTGAAAGAACACCATTTTAATTCTTAGGATTCGTATTTATTAAGGCTCGAGCATCAGTGGTGCGAGAACCGTTTTGTAATTCCTCAAACTATTACTATTTTTTTAGGGCTCGAGCACCAATGACTTAATAAAAACTAAAGTAAAACTAAACAAAAAAATAAATAAATAGTAACTTTTCGAATTACAATAGGGTTCTCACACCGCTGGTGCTCGAGTTCTAATCATAAAAAAAGTGTTAAAGGGGTCATGAAATGGCAAGCCTTTTTGTGGCTTTTATAATGATTTATAAGATCCATGGACCTTCCCAACAAAAAACTAAATTGTTTCTTTTAAAAACGGGTTGTATTCACACCATAGACGATGTCACACGAGTCTCATTGTAATGTCATGGCCAGATATGAAAGGGCTGATCTCGCTCCCCCGGAAGTGATGCACTATCTACAAAGCAACGAATTCTCTCGTGATATCCGGACACCAACGTGTGCAAATCAAACAGAGGGAAATGGGTGAGCAGAACAAAACTTGAACTTGTGTTATTAAAATAATTAAAAGAAAGTCATTAAAAGAACTTGTAAGTATTAAAAGATGATGCTCAATTCCAAGGTGTCCAGAAACCAAACATCTATATGAAACATCTCATAGAGGTAAGGCTGTATAGTGTTTCCTCCAAACGCCATTATAGTGTCTATCAATGTTGCTAGCTCTGTATTTGTGTGCTGGGGTTAGGTTTAGATCCTAACACACGAATATTCTACACAACAATTCTATGTTGACTGTCAGACAGTAACTTGGCAAATACGGCTAGAAAATGAGAAGATTGAATGCGATTTTAATTAAAAACAGAGACAACTGACACAAGCTGATTGGACAAAAGCTATTGACAATTTCATCAAAATTACAGAAATAAGAAATTTGCAAAAAAAATTAACATTTCTGAATTTTCTTAAAATAAGTTTTGTAGCATTAACAGTTTTTATTGCTTAACATAACATTTTTCTCTCAAACATAAAATGCTAGAAATATAATGGTCTCAGCTCTCTGAATTTGCGTTGTATCAGCATAAAAAACACACAATTGTTTTGCCGATGCATAAAGGAATCTATGGCATGTACGTGTTCGTCTGATTCGTTCACTGCGATCTATTCAGATCAGCTCTTCAAAGACTGTTCTTTATTCACAAAAATATAGTTTACAATATAGATTAACAATATAGTTTAATTTTGATTCGACTACAAAACTAATTTTAAGAAAATTCTATTTTTAAACATTTATTTTTCATAATTATGATACAATTGCCAATATTAACAATATGATTAAAACAATTTTAAATAAAAAATTTGTTGTGTAATTGAACCAAACAGTGTTTTGAAGTGAATCTTTTAGTTTTAGTTTAGAATGTTTTTGGAGTTGGGTATTTGCAGACGCTCCCTTGGTCGTCTCCTCTCGGTTGCTTGTGCATTGACGCCAATTCATTTTAGCGATCGCTAAAAACAGCTTTGTAGGTCGTTTTCACAAATTTCAAAGAGGTCTCGTATGTTAATATCTAGCATTTATAACCAGAGTTATTGAGACAGAAAAAACACTTTACTGAAGTCACCCAGAGTAAGAATTACATGACGTATCACAGGAAACCACGCAGGTACAACTGAATAGTTAAACATTACCTTAACTTTACCGGCCTGGAGCTTCCTCTGTCGCTCCTCGTCTTCCATCGTTTGAGAGGATCCTGCCGCTTAAACACGAACAAACACGGGTCAAAAACCTAAAGTTTCACTCAAATACATTAAAACACATGCCTGACGCTGAACTCGGAGCGGTGGCATGAACATCCGGGTTGATTTGGACGATTATAATTCCAGTTTTGTCTGTGTTTTACATGGTAATCGCTATCAGACAAGCCGCCATGTTCTTTTTCTTCTTCTTGGGGTTTACGGTGGCTTACATCAATATGAACGGAGTATTACCGCCTCTCACTGCTCCGGAGTTTGGATCAAAACTTACATTTCATTTTTTATTCCTGTTGTTCTTAGGTATTGAAAAAATATATATACTTCTTGGTAACTGTACTGTTGTTTTGATGTCGAACTCTATAATTTTGACCTTTTTCAATCTCTGTACCGATTGTTATCTTTGTATTATAAATTTCAGACATTTCAAAATCATATGCATTACATCTTTGTTTTCTGCACATTGATGACATCCTTCTTTCATCCCTTCTTCTAATGGATATACTTTTGCATGTCCCAAGCATAATCTATTCAAGATGACTTACTCTCCCTTTGTGTTTGATTTTTGTGTATTGAACCAGGATGTCAAAAAGAATGTCTTGTCTTTTGGATTTATATGATTTCAAACCTCTAAGAGCTGATAAAGAGTCAGTGCATATAACATATTTTTTTCTTTATTACCCTTTTCCACCCACTCCAGTGAGAATGAAGAGAATAGCCACTAGTTCTACTGTATACACCCCTGCTCCATCTGTTGTTCTACTAAGTTTAGATTTTTTTTCAGGTACTGTAAAACTGACCCAGTTTTTCCCTGTTCAGTCCTTGACCCATCTGAGTATTTATGTATACCCCTGATAACTCTCATCAACACATTTTTGGAATTCTTCCTTCGGATCTACTTCTTTCTTTTCCTCTCTCAATTCCAATAAATATAAATATTTTTTTGACATTTTCACATGTCCATGGTTCTACCTCTGGGATACAAACCATCAAGCAAACCTCCATATTCACCAAACCAATCTCTTCTGCATGTGGATTTCATTTTCTACACAGCCAAAACTTTCTCTATCAATTCTTGATTTCTCCCAACATTCATTTAGAACCTCCTTAGCTGGGTGATCCTCTCTCTGGCCCTTTAGATTAGCCCAGTAATTAACCATTAGCTGTTTCCTTCTCACCTCTAAAGGCATCACTACCACGAAGACTTGCAGAGTTGGAATGGGTCTCTTTATTGCTCCAGTACATAATCATAAGGCTTGTGCTTGGATCCTATTTGATTTATTCAACTGAATTTTTGATGCGGAACCGTATACATCTCATAATATTCATTACCTTCTGATATTTCCCTGACATTTCATTTATTTGATCACTGCATTGTCAATTTTCTATCAAACATTATTCCTAGAAATCTAAAACTTTAACTTTCTCTAGTGCTTTACCTAACATCTGTAAACTTATATCTGGAATCACCTTCTTCAATGTAAACAAGATGGCATTTGTTCTGCCCACCCTTCAACTGTATTGATTGCTTCCTGTATTTTTCTGTTTATGTGTGGTAGGTTCCTTCCTCACTTCCACAGTGCCCCATTATCCACAAATAATGATCTGCCAATGTCAGGCTGTACATTATCGAATATATAATTAATCATTATTGAGAACAATAAAAGGCTGATGACGCTACCTTGCAGTCTTTCATTTTCTACTAGATGTTTTCTTGACAGTTCAATTCCTATTCTATTTCTCTTCCCTCCATAAAGTCTTTAATCTGATTAAATATTCTTCCCCCTACCGCAATTTTCTTCAATTTTATTAACAGTCCTTCTCTTCACACCATTACATAGGTCTTTTCTACATCAAAGAAAACTGCAATAACACCTTTCTTATTTATCTGTCCCTTTCTTATCTCATTTTCTAAGCACACCAGTGGATCCATCATTCCCCTTCCCTTCCTGAATCCACTTAGAAATTTGTTATTTTGGCTTGAAAAAAACAACATACTGTTCTTGCTGTTAAACATATTATGTTGGATTGAGTAATCAACCCAACATTCTGTTATTAGCCTTAAACAACAAAGTCAAAGGGGAGGGCGCACAACAAAACTAAAATTCCATCCTGCTCTATATCCTTCAAATATAAGCTTTAGAGACAAAAAATATGTTAGTCCTCTTTCACACAATGTTGTTTATTTTTTGATAAGACCTTAAATTTTGAAACTAGAAGACTAAAACCACAGAGAAAGTCAGTAAATCTCTTATTAACTGTCATTGTAAGCTCTTCCGAATTTCTTGAGAAAAAAAATCTCTCTCGCCACTAATCAGTCATTTTTCCCTATCTTTATAATTTTGACAAATTTTGATCGATGAAGCATTCTGGTTCTGACAGTGAAAGAATGATTTCAAAGAATGAGCGTGTATTTTTTTTTGTAATCCTCCTTTTTATGAGATATGGTTTTTTGTTTCTTGACCCATTAGTTGATTTTATTGAAAGACACTGGGCTTGTCCAATGAAATCACAGAATCGAGCTTCATTTTAAACAGGAGAAATTCTTACACAGATAAATTATATAACAATACTTTGAGGTCGTTTAAAAGTAAAGCTATTCATGCGCATTCTGCCCTACGTGCATCTGTCTCTCATGACAATGAAAAGATGTTCTTTTTAAAGTTAATCAAAAGTTAGCGTAAAGTTTATCTTTAATGTCTTCAACTGGAATGAAGAAAGATGTTATTGTTCAAGATGAGTTTTATCCAAAACTGTACTGGTTTAAACTTAGTTACTCACAATTTATATCAGATTTAAGCAATAAATACAGAATGAGTTTATGCTACACTCTGCTAATATAACACCGGGGCTAATCTGAAGAAACCAAACACCCGAGATGAATATCTGAAGGGTCAGAGTAGAAACACAGCCTCACATTCACATATTTCTTAAAACAATATTAAAACTCTTGAAAGATCGCATGATTATATTTAGAGTAACTGAAAGCAGATCTAATAACGTTTACCTGTCCCTAATTTACAGAGAGCGAGATGGAAGAGGAGGGAGACAAACACGAAGTGACATACAGGTGCGCCAGTTATTACGTCTTAACCTTAGTAGAGAGTGGCATGTAAGTTAATACCAAATTTGCATAAATGAATTAGAGCACTCTCACTGTCACTGAAACTTTTAAGTCAAATATCTCAAAAGTGAAGTGACTTACATGTGTAGCGGTTGATACGTCTTAACCTTAGTAGAGAGTTGAATGTAACTTAATAGCAATTTGGCATAAATTAATTTTAAAGATTGGCTCTCTCAGCTCAACATAAGGTTTGCTATTCAAACTTTAAAATCTAATTAGGGACTTATTGCTTCAATATCTCAGATGAATCCAAAAGTATATAAAATATAATACAACTAAGAGAAAATTATATAGTCATTGAATATAACACTGAAGCATAAAACCTGTGTATCATGGCATTTAAACCTGTGGGGAGGATGAGGATACTGGCTGATCCATACAAATGATCAGGTCTCTTATCATTATCCATCATAATCCAACGGATCGTCATCTGCCTCTGATCTCTGTCATCTGATCGTCGGATGCATCACAAATTTGTTGCAAAGAGTAATCGCATCATTGCATTCTATCATTATTATTATCACAAGAAACTTTACAAAAGGCAATTTTTCCTTAAGCCAGACAATATTTTTTTCTGGGAATGGAGCTGAAATTGTTGAGTAAGCGAGCATGAGAGAGAGAGAGAGAGAGAAAGAGAGAGAGAGAGAGAGAGAGAGAGCGTGCCCAGCACCAGCTGAAGGAAGTTCCCAGAATCTGAACAAACACAGCAGTCCCTCTGAAGTGTTTTCATATTTTCATATGGCAGCAATAGATAAGCCTTAAGGACTGCTCCAAATGAGATGACTACAGCATCGGCTCAAACATTGAGTTTAATTGCAAGCAAGCATGACACTCCTTCTGCATTCCTTCATCCTGGAGTTCCCCTGGAGGACATTCCAAGTATGTAGTAGAGACTACAGATGCATCCAAGACACGGTGGCATGCAATATGCCAGTAGCACAAAATATCTAAAATCTTGACTCCATAATTTTGCAAGTGATACAAGGCTGGCAATACCACTGAAGAGAAAATGTATTTTACTTACATTACATTTTTCAACACCATATTTATTTCCTCTTCAACTTTTTAATTTTGTTTTACACTACTAAGAACTTGTTTTTATTTTATGCAGAATAACTTGACAGTGGACACACACGCACACACACACACGCACACGCACGTCCTCAATTTACCTTTCTCTCGCCACATCGAGAGAATGATCCACTGGCTTTCCTCAATTTTAGACACAGTTAGACCGAATGAATGCCATTTCAAGAAAATGTGCAGTGAAGTCTTTGTAGTTGCAAAATGAACTACATTTTAAATACACAAACAAATCCCATTTTTAGGTGAGTTTAGGTAAGGTTGTAGTCAAACGGTGCAGTGCTCTGGCCCTCCAGGAACAGAGTTTGGCATGCTGATTAGTGAGATAGTTAAAACCAGTGTAAGCGGCTACAGAGCATCTGTGAGGCTTACCCTTGAACCTGACGGGAATGGAGTAGTTGAAGGTCTGACAGATTTTCAACTCAACACATCTCTGCCTTCTCCTGGACATCCTTCTCTCTCCTCAGCTCAGGCGAAACTCTGTTTGTGCCTTTCAGAGATGCAGGATAGACGTAAGATAGCGAGTGTAAATAATGCATGCTGAGGATCAGGTTCACAAACACCTGGGAAACACACTTAGTCCTGCGTGAGAGGGGACCAATTACAAAAAAGTAATAAAATGAAAGGCTCAATAAGTTAATAACATTTTTCAAATGCTAGAGAACACACCAGAACTAAGGGAACACACAAAGAGGCTCATAGTTTTCCTCAGGTCGAATACAGGACTAATTTTTTTTTTTATTTTATTAAACAGATTAAAGCATAAGTATAAAGTATAAAAAATTCACAAGATAATTTATATTCTGCTGAAATTAAAACAAGTGTATTTACTAGAATATATTTACCCCAACCATATGTTACTAACAGATGTGAATGAACGAGGCTTTCCTCATCCTCAAAATTCAGAAATAAAAAGTAATTTTGATTCCAAAACCCTGTAAAAATCCTTTGCACAAAGACGGAATCAAAGGTGGCGGGAAGGTGGTTATGCATGCTAATACATCTGCTGGATGTCTTTGGACTTGTGGGGAAACCTGAGCACCCGGAGATAACCCACGCGATCACGGGGAGAACATGCAAACTCCACACAGAAATGCCACCTGCCCCAGCCGAGCCTAGAACCAGCGACCTTCTTGCTGTGAGACGACCGTGCTACCCACTGCGCCACCTCGTGACACCTCTATTAGTTTCTTCAGTAAATTATATTACTTTAAGAAGATGTAATGATTCTTAAAATGTGCCTCTTATCATTATTTTTTAATACCTTAAGGTTCTGAATACTGTCGATTTTCAATAGTCTAATTTTTCATAAACCTCCGACGATCAAGAGTCGTCTCAGAAGTGTATTATAATCGTTCAAGGGATTCACGAATGTGCAGTCGCTTCTTGGGACTTCTCATTCTGGAGTTGAGTTCCCAACGGGCAAGAGCCGCTCAAATTGGAATTATGAAAATTTAGGAGTTGCAGAATAATTCATACAGAGAATACGTTGATCAGACACTCTCTTACTGATCAGAATATCTGATTTTAAAAAAGCCTTCTTCACCAATTTGAACTTTTAGCTCCAGGTAACTGCGACAATAAACAAACAATAAACAATACAACTATCTGTGCGATGTCACTCCAAGTAACAGAAACGACACATCAGAAGTAATGATAAATAATGATTTTCGGACAAACTTTAAAATAAACGATTATTTCAATTTATTAATCAGGTAGATCATAAACAAATCCCCTTCCAGTTAAAATGCAATCATCAAATACATTCAATTCAGTACAGTTTAAAGTACAAATCATTCATAAGAAGAATGACTTTCCAACTATATGTATTCTGATTAACCCAATAACAAGGAGAAAACCTAATCATTATTTACCTGATCGTCAAGAGAGAAGCTGCGCACCACTTGACCTGGTGCGGTAGCTCTGATTGCAGAAACTCCTCGAGCTTAGGGACAAGTCCCTTCAAATACCCGAGATATCGATATCAAATTACATCATTACGGTGATTGGTTCCTTGCCTTTGGAAGGCTGTCCTTCTGTGAAAACCTCTTATTTCAAGAAATGCTCTTGTGTATGATTGGATCTCTGAGATAGAATGGTGGGAGACCAGACATTGATGTGCGAAGCAAAACACTTGAGGGTTTGGTTAATTAAATAAACTCTTATGTAGATTCATTACACAGTGAGACGTTCATCACTCAGGCAAGTCAGGCACATCAGTAGTCCAGCATCGAGTGGGCCCTCCTCTGCCCTGGCCTTAAGTATGGACTTTAATGGGCAATCAGACAATAATTCATAACAGACTCATACCAGAAGAAGGAGCATCAATCCCAGAGCTGAAGGGAGCCGCGCAGAGGCCTTAATCACCACCTCGAAGGCTGGACTTAGAACTTCCGGCAGTTTAATACACGTATGGTTTCAATAAGAGACCTATGGAAAATGCACCTTGAACCACTGAATAAAGGTCTTTTTAGAGGGAAGATAGCATAAATGGAACTAGCTGGAGCAACAGTTTTCAAGAGTTAGCCTTTCAGGGATCTCCTCGGCCCTCCTGTGCCCGAGGTCATAAAAGATTCAGCCGGAAGTCCCTCATAGAGGGCACACAATTGGGCAGAATGTAGGAATACTCCGCTTACTCTACTACGCCTGTTGGGGCGAGAGGAGGCAAAAAGCTGGAGGTTATCTCCAGGAGCAAAAATAGCGCACATATCACTAAGAATGGTGCAACCCAAGCTGGACACCCCCTCATACATATCAGACAATGCTACCACCACCTAGCATGGCTGAAGAGATAGGTTCAATGCTCAGGTTATATAATACCTGGAGAAGGTGTTGGGTGTTGACCAACCGGCAGCCTTGCAGATCTCTGCCAGAGGAGTACCTCTTGTCAACACCCAGGAGGCCACGACACCCCTGCTAGAGTGGGCCCTCAACTGCAGGGTGCAAGAGACATCGGACGCTGTGTATGCTATAGCGATGTTCTCCAAAAGACAGTATTTTTTTTTTGCTGGAGCCTAATCTCGACACGCGAGCAACTCAGTGACTCACTCTTTGTTTGGCAACAGCCTTCTGTGTCGTCTGCTCCAAAGCATACAAAGAGCCAAGGTTCCTGGTCCTTTCTAGATAGATTATCAGTGCTCGGGCTGGGCAATTGAGACCAGGGGTTGATGCTGCCTCCTCTCTAGGCAGAGCTTGGAGGTCCATTACCTGAGTTTTGAAGGGGATGGTAGGAACCTTGGACACATATCCAGGCCTAGTCTTAAGAGTAAGATGAGTATCACCAGGTCTGAACTTTAAGCAGGTCTTGTCAACAGAGAGTGCCTGCAGATCCCCCACCCTCTTAATGGAGACTAACACCACCAGGAGCGCTGTCTTAATTGACAGAAATGTAAGCTCTACTGATTCAAGTGGAGGACCACTGATTCAAGTGGAGGCTCGAATGGAGGACCTTAAAGTCCTCTAAGGACAATGGAAAGGTCCGTCTGGGCGCGGGTGCTTGTGCCCACATACCTGGGTCTGAAGGTCCGACCACAGGGGTACTGGCCAGGGAGGGACTGTGACAAAAGAGCAGAGTTCTATGAACCAAGGTTGATTGGGCCAATAAGGTGCTAGGTGGGCCAATAAGATGCTAGTGGTGCTAGGACCTCTGCCTCGTCTTCCCTGATCTTGCACAGGTGGGGTGTAAGGAGGCTCACCAGGGAAAACGTATATAGGCGTCTCTTCCTGGGCCAGCAATGCGCCAGCACATCTATTCTGAGAGGAGCCTGGGACAGAGCGTAAAACAGCCAGTACTAAGCATTCTCTAGGGTGGCGAATAGGTCTACCTCTGCTATACCAAAGCGTTCCCAGATCTGCTAGACTGCCAGGGGATGGAGTCGCCATTCTCCTTACCAGGGTTTCCACCGAGACAGTGCATCTTCTGTGTGGTTCAACCTGCTGGGGATATGGGCTGCAACTAGGGACAAACCCCAAAGCTGACTCCAGAGGAGCAGTTTGTGAGCGAGAGCTGACAAATGGGTTGAATGTATCAGCCTTATCCTGAAGTGTGTTTTTTGGTGTTCAATTAATTCATTAATCTTTTACACCTTCAACCTTTTTATTTATTATTCTCAGGTTAGGTTAAGTAAGTCGAATCTGCCCTAAATTCTTAGCTTTAAATGCTTAGAGCTTGGTCAGAAGACTCCTCTGTGGTCAGCTCTTTCTCTTAAGTTTTTACATTAAAAATCTCTCATCAAAGATTAAAAATCATTTTTAAATCAAATACTCGATAGTCAGTAATCGCAATCAATTACATTTCTTTTAATTAATCGCTTTTTAAATATATTACAAAACATAATAATCATCATAAAGTAAAATAGTACTCATCCATCGTGGATAAAAATTGGTTGGTTGGTTTCTCAAAGCAATTGTCTTTTCATCGTCTTAAAAGTTTTTTTCCTCGCTCGGTCGTCCATCATCAGGTGTCTCCTGGCTCTGGTGATGCCGTCGCTTCGCTAGCAAGTCCGTCTGCTCAGTGAAATTGAGCCTAATCTGGACACAACCCATCTGTGCGTTTGTAAACTAGAAAGTAAGGGCTGTAAAACCCTCTTTCCCTATTGGCAGAAGTGTCCGGTTTGATTGCACCTTTTTTTGTAGCAGGGAATCAATCTCCTCACGCAGGACCAGGGCTCTGTGGGTGAGGTAGAGGTCATTAGAACCCCGTTGAACCTGGGCGGCTTGGCAGCAAACTGCAGTTGATAGCCATCCCGGATAGTGCATACGAGCCCAAGCAAAATAGTGGGAATCTCCCACCAGGCTTTCTGAAACTCCACTAATAGTTTCCATATATCTGATCGTTTCCATAGCAGGGCTGCAAACTATCGGATTTAGTGCTGGGGTCCGAAGGTCATGAATTTTCACAGATCCTCCACCTGCTTCCTAATCATAGAGACTTGCGATGTAAGGTTATATATGATGACGCTGAAGAGGCCAACTGGGACCACAGGTCCATTGAGGAAATGCTTCCAATTGTGTGGGAGCATCTCAGCCTGGGTCAACAAAAGATGGCGGCTGTGGACTACTAACGTAGACATTGTGTTGCCAAGCGAGCTAGCTGTAGCTTTCGTCACCTTGAGTGCAAAGTTGGTAGCCACTCTCAGGTCCTCTGTAAGACCTGGGCCACAACTCCCCTCTTGCATATCTTTCAGGGCCTTGGCCTGGAACACCTGAAAAATTGCCATGGCATGCAGGGCAGTGGCAGCTTGACCCGCAGCAGTGTAAGCCCTTGAAGTTAGGTCCAATGACAAGCTTAGCTGGCGAGATGGAGGCCTCGGCTGTTCATGACAGTCGGCAGGGTTACCCTGGCATAAGTGCACCGCCAGCGCCTGCTCTACCTGATGAATTGCCTCAGGGGGAATTATTCTTAAACTGGTTTATTTATTATACATTACAATTAACAGCATCTGGGAGTTTGTTCCAGTAGTCCTGCTTCTTGTGATCGAAGGTAGGACAGTGCCAGGTCATTCAGCGCCTTAATGATAAGGAGCAATATCTTATCGTCAATGCGATATTTTACAGGAAGCCAGCACAGAACCGGTGTAATGTGATCGTATTTCTTTGTTCTTGTGAGAACTCTAGCTGGACTAACTGTAACAGAGTGTTACAATAATCCATTCTGCAGGTCATGGAAGCATTAACTAATTTTTCTGCATCTACAATAGACAGCATGTTCTGTACTTTAGCAATGTTCCTGTGATGAAAGAAGGCGGTCTTAGTTATATAAGAGCTATGGTTCTTAAACGTCAGTTCACTATTTATAATAAGCCCAAGATTTTTAACTCTTGTGGAAAAATTAACAGTGTTAATTTAAAATTATTTAAAACTGAGATATTCTGTAATAGCTTTTTAGAGCCAATAAGTAATATTTCTGTTTTATCAAGATTTAGCATTAGGAATTTTTCATTCATCGAATTATTGATATCATCGACACATTCTGAGATCATATTTAGCTTTGAAAGGTCGTTATATTTTGTGCTAGGTGTTGTCTGCATAGCAATGGAAACTAACCCCATGTCTTCTAATAATTTTGCCAAGGGGCAGCATGTAGATTGAGAATAGGACGGGTCCCGAAACAGATCCTTGAGGAGCTCCATACTCTACTGCTATTGTGTCCGATGAGTCTCCATTTACATGAACAAACTGACTCCGGTCAGAGAGGTAAGAGTTAAACCATTTTAAAGCCTGGCCCTGGATGCCTGCATCGTTCTCTAGTCTCTCGAGCAGAATCCTGTGATCTATCGTATTGAAGGCTGCACTGAGATCTAACAGAACTAGAAGTGAGATATTCCCTTGATTCCATTCAAGTAACAAATTGTTAGAAATTTTAACCAGCGCAGTCTCTGTGCTATGATGTGCTCTGAATCCAGATTGAAGATCTTCATAAAAGCTACCCTTCTGTAAGAAGAAGCTGAGCTTTGCACAGTAAAATTATGAGAGTAAAATGAACTCTCTTCAGAGTAGGACCAAATATACTCTAAATAGAGTGAAGCAATAACACCTAAACTGAGTTAAATCATCAATGAGGTTATCATCTTAACATTGATTATTCAACAAAAACTGGTACGTAGTGATAAACGTTTGTATTTCACAATAAAAAACATCGCCACTATTTTCCTCATCACGTTGTAACAAAAAATAAACGTTTTATGGTTCAGGTTGATGAGCTCAGAGTTATTTTAACTCTATTTAGAGTAGGACCAGATAGACTCAGAGCAGTGTCAATTTAACACTGTAGATTTTCTGTGTGCTATTACAACTTTCTCTAATATTTTTGAAAAGAACGGAAGGTTAGAGATTGTTCTATAGTTGGATAACTCAGTAGGATTCAGGTGCATTTTCTTGATTAGTGGTTTAATTACGGCATTTTTAGCTGTTTAGGAACGTAACCTGGCGATAGAGATGAGTTTATAAGATTTAGAAACTATTCTTGAGCTATTTGCAGTAATTATTTCAGTAATTTTGTTGGTATAGGATGTTGTTGTCTCTCTCTCCTCGTCTCGCTCTCTCTCGCGCTCCTCGCTTTCTCGCTCTCTCGCTCTCTCGCTCTCTCGCTCGCTCTCCTCTCGCTCTCTCGCCCTCTCTCTCTCGCCTCTCTCGCTCTCTCTCTCTCTCTCTCTCTCATCTCTCCTCTCTCTCGCTCTCAAATCTCGCTCTCCTCCTCTCCTATCTCCTCTCTCTCTCTCTCTCTC
>UELW01000174.1:0-14456 GCA_900490495.1 Danionella dracula
TAGAGAAAGAGAGAGCGAGAGATGGAGGGGAGGCGAAGGAGAGAGAGATAGAAAAGGGGAAGAGGGGAGGGAGTAAATAGAAAGGAAGAGCGTAGAGTTATAGTTGAAAGTGAGTAGAAAGGGAAAAAGATTAAAACGGAAGAGAAGAGGGGAAGAAATATAAAAAAAACAGAGAAGAGAAAAAAAGAGAAAGGACAGAATAGAAATAGAAAAGAGATAGCAAAGAAAATAGACAGCAAAAATGAAGTGAATAAAAACAGAAGACCACAGCGAAAGAAACGTGAGAAACACTCAAAGAGAGATGGTAAAGAGAGGAGATGCTTCCCCGGACCAAACTCCAGCAGCAGAGTTGAAGAGCTCAGTGATGCTGAGAAGATGCTCCTGATGCGGAGAGAAGAAGAGCCAGCTCCACAAACCGAGACTCCTCATAGCTGCCCTGAACTGATGCGACTACACGCTGAACCTTACTCATGCATCATTTTTCTAAGATATAATTATAGCAACAACGTGTAACACCGATATGCTAATGCTAAAGGTTGAGCAGAATTAGGAAGAACTCAGAAGAGAAGAGTCACCTCTGGAGTCTGATCAGGTAGGTCTTGTTGTCGATGTCATAGACGTTGTTGACTCTCATCCCAACACAACTGTACACACAAATACAGATTAAACACATTCATAAATATTTAAAACATCATCTAACAATTCACCGCTGTATCGATCCCGTCCCCAGCTGACGGCTCCGCCTCGTGACACGCGTTCGCCCACAAACTCGATTAACATTCATAATTCCGGTTCTTACCTAGCATTGATCTCCGCGATCGCTGCCCGGATGTCCACCGTGTTAAATCTATTCTTCATGGTTGATTATTACAGTAAATACTTCCATTAAATAACGTTGTTGTGTACTGTGGAGAAACTCCGCGGTCTCTCAGCCGCGCGGAATGAGAGTGCGCATGCGCGAGCAGGCGCGTCTACGGAAGCCCGTTGGCGTTTCACCGAATCCGTAAACAAACAGCGCTGGAGGGAGCCCGATTATTATAAAACAACATAACGTTCTTTTTTTGATATTATATTTTTGTTATAATCGGAAACCTCTAGTACATCGCTTGAGACTACGATTGACGTCACAATGCCGGTTTTGGAATCAACGGAGCTGCCGTTAACCGGAGGCACCGGACGACCGGTGGCCGCACAGGGATGAGCTCGGACCGGAAGAGCTCGGAATCGGAGCGAGGGAGTCACCGGCTCTCGCTCAAAGGTGAAAAGTGTTGATCAGGGGTCAAAGTGCACTAGGCGTTGTCATGGATACGGTCTGATCCATTATTGTTCTGGTTCAAGCCTTGTTTAAAGGTCAAACTCCAGCGATGCAGGTCGACTCACGTGACCTGATGAGGATTGTGGCTTTTGAGATAGTTAGCGATTAAGGGCTAAAATTAAGGAGTTCAATTCACTGTTCTGCATCTGTTTATTACGAAAGTCATAAGATGAGTTAAATTTGTTTTTCTTGTTATGTCGAGTGCATGACTCAGTTATCTTGTGATCATGTCCAAACAACGGTTATGTCGTGAACATGACTTAATTCACTCGTGACTATGACAATATACAAATTGCAGCATTTAAAAAAAAAAGATAAAACAAAGTTAGAAGGGTATAAGGAAAAAAATTTCACTACTCACTTGACCCATACAGGCTACTGTATCCCTCTCTTCTTAATATTTCTGAATGAATGTGATTAATATCTTGAATTCAAGTGAAAATTAACAACAACAAAAAACAACACCAACACCAATGTCTGCAGATTCTGCACACGCGCGGGGCCTATCAGGTAGTACGCAAGCAGATGTAGCACGAGGGTCTGGTCTGCTTTTGAGCGTAGCATACATAAAGATAATATCAGTTCTTCATTTTTTTTTTTGTATACCGATATTGATCATGCAATCCTCGCATTTAACACAACACCTTTGTTTGGACGAAAGTTCAGTGATTAAGATAACCTTTGAGTTTGTGATTTAGTCCCTAGCATTTAGAATACTAGTGTTTACTTAAGTTTAGTCCCTTATTTTATTCTGGGACACCCCTCTCTCTCTCTTTGCTGTCTTGCTGACAGCAAACAAGGTTTTCACGCGATATATTTTGGGGAAAAGTCACAACATAACATGGATTTTTTTAACCTATGTCCTCTTTTGACTTCCGTAGGTGATTCAGTGTTACTTGAGTTAAATTAGCAATTGCTGTGTTTGAACCACTGAAGGAAGAAGTGAATAAAAAAAATGTAAAATAAAATGTAGTTTTCAAGCCAAGGCAAGTTTTTAGCACATTTCATAAACCGTGTAATTCAAAGTGCTTTACATTGGAAACAAGGAATAAAAAGAAAGCACATTAAGATTGAGAAGTGCAGAGATAAAATAGTCGTTCAGACGTTGGTGCAACTAAACCTGGATTTAAATGTGACTAAAGTGTCTAAAGCAGGGTCTCCAATCCTGGTCCTGGAGGGGCGGAGTACAATCATGAAACACACCTGTGGCACTAATTACAGTCCTCTGATTGGCTGAAGCTATAGTAGTATGCATACTACAGCAGCGCTGCAGCCCTCCAGGACCGGAGCGGGGAACCCTGCTCTAATTTGTACAAGATTTATTACATGATACATATTTGTGAATTAGCATTGAGCCCCTTTTGTTTTTGGACAAATGAAGAAAAGAGTGAATAAAAAATACATTTTAATTTACTAAATATATTACACGATACACATATGGTAGTTTTGTTTTGTTTCAGTGATCAAACTGGTTTCTCAACAACATCAAACTCTGTTCTGTGCAGATAAGTGACCATCAGTGAATAGAGTTGTTAAAAAAAATCAAACCACAGCAAAACTGTGGCTGCGTTGGCACAAGAGTGGACAATGTAGTTGTCCAAGTTCACGTGGAGATTTGAAATAGAACCAAAGGATGAAACCTGTTCAGCAGACATCTGTCATACTACGCTCCACACAAGGACCATACACACCAGAAGAGCTAAGGATCATTTTCACTTCGTTCCAGATTACCGAGTGATCAGGAAGATCGGCGAGGGAGCCTTCTCCGAGGTGATGAAGGTTCAGAGTCTGAGGGACGGGAAGTTCTACGCCTGCAAGAGCATCAAGCAGAGGATCGACAGGTGCCTACACAGCGCCCTCTTGTGTTGCGTTCAGACCGAGAATTGGTAACCACTTGAATCGTTGCTAAATCAATGCGATAAACTATCAAGCCAATAAGGAAATAATGGCGCGTCCCCGCGGAATCAGAGGCGTGAGTGCTGCGGAGGAGCTTTCAGTAAACCTTTTCTTGTAGGCGGAGTCGAGAGAAAATCTGCTATCAATGTTCTCTAAAGGCTGAAAAACAGAAGTTATTTCAACTGTCTATTAACTACAGGCTTATCTTTTACCCGCAGAGCTCCCTCCTGTAAATAAATCTTTTAACTTTTCCCATTTTGGGGGAAACAACACGTCATCAATAGAAGAAGCTTGTGGTTGGCTGGCGCAAATCCCGATATGAATATCCATCGTGAATGTGTTTGTCAAAGTTGTATTCACGCGTACGGCAGAGCCGCGTTCTCCGATGATGCCACACCGCTCCTCACGCGTCGTGAACGCTCCGCGGTCGCCGCACAGATGCCAAACCACAGCTAGCATAACATTTCGCTCGCAGTGTGAACGCACCGTTAGGCTACATTCACAGTCCAAAGTGACCCAAATCCAATTTTTTTCGCCCAGCTGTGACCTGCATCAGGGCTCAAGTCTGATTTTTATTTTCAAATTCGACGCCAGGTCTTTTTCAGATGAGCTCCTAAACCTGATGCAGATCTATGTTTTTTGCTCTGTGCCCTCAGTCTGAAGAACCAGGTCTCATTTGTTATCTGACTTTTATGTCATCGTTTGGGGACAGACATTATATTTTTCGGGGTGTGGACAGGAAGTTTCACGTCAATCGTAACTGAGGACAGAGCTGACAGCAGTCGGTGGAAGGAAAGTGACGCAAAAGAACGAATAAAAATCTCCTCTTTCGTTTCTTGATGTGATTTGGTTGAAATGATGGCCGCCTGGATTGGAAATGAGCTGAAATTCTTTCCTTTTGATCAAAGCGTGTCTCATAGCGAGCTCGATTGTGTTCATCCACAGACGGAAACGAGTCGCATGGCATCACCTGGATTTGGTCATCCTCTCAACGTCGACGTTGTGAACATGTTTGCTGGGTCTATGCATAACGCGCTACAGTTTTCTTCACATTAACGATGTCACATCTCCCTCTCTTTCTCTCTCTCTCTCTCTCTCTCAGTCGGGACAAAGCTCTCTCGCTCCGTGAGATCCAAGCCATGAAAATTTTGAATCCTCATCCAAACATCCTGCAGCTTCACCAGCTTATTTAGTGAGCATTCATCCCTTGCTTTTGGTTATTAATTATTGCTTGTTAATAAATTAAAATTTCCTTCTGTGACTCGGTGAGAGGTTGTTCGGAACCATTGCGTGTTAAAGCCAGAAAGGGTGGTTGGACGGGGGGCTCCAAGTTAGTTGGTGAAGGGCCTTCACAGTTTCACCTCCCCCTTCAGACAACACACCTGATCCCACTAATTAAGCTCCTCTTGGGTTTGAAGCTACTGATGTGTCTCTTGAAGTAGGGTCGGAAAAAGAACCAGGTGGTTCTGGCCACTTTAAGGCCACCGATGTAGGACCTCTTAAGCATCTTTATTCATGTCTGAAATTCAAGAAGCTCAATGTAAATAGAGCGATGAAATAAGTTGACAGAGTAAAACCAATCTTACAATTTGCAAGGATGTCCACATTCTTCCAAAAGTGATCCTTTATGTTAATGTCTTCTAACACTATGAAGATATTTGGGTTGCCGTTGAGGGCAGTTGTGGTCCGGTGGATCAGGAGATCGACTTGTGATGAGAAAGTCGCAGGGTTCGATCCCCAGATCCACCGAGTTGAAGGTGGAGTGAGTGATGAAACACTTGCTCTCCATCTTCATCAACCACAGCTGTGGAGCCCTCGAGCGAGCTCCAGTTCCCCAACTGCTCCCCGGGGCCACAGCCATGGCTCCCACTGCTCCGGGAGAGTGCTCACAGTGTGTTTGTTCACTGCTGTGTGTGTGTACACACTGGGATGGGCTACATGCAGAGCACACACTACAGGTATGGGTCACTCCAGATCTGGACCACTGCTCACTTTCACTTGTCCAAGATTGGTTGTGTTGGTGGATAATGCAGGCACGGTACACTTACATCATCTTACCCACCGATCATTGATCTATTTCAGCGATTTAGACTCTGGCAAAGTGTCACTGATTTGTGAACTCATGGAGAAGAACATCTACGAGCTCATCAGAGGTATGTTCTGAGAATGAATTAGCTTCAAATCCACACAACTTGTAATCAGCTCAAAGTTCATAAATCTCTTCAGGGCGGAAGTCTCTGTTACCCGAGACTAAAGTTAGGCATTACATGTTCCAGCTCTGCCGCTCTCTGGATCACATGCACAGGTGATCACACATCCGAGCACTCACACATCCAAGAACCATGATGGTAAACTAACTCCTCCTCCCTTTCTTTCTCAGCCATGGGATTTTCCACCGAGACGTGAAGCCAGAAAACATCTTGATCAGAGTAAGCATGGTGAACTTACTTGTGCCTGTCCAAACATATTTGTTCAGATCATGAGAATGAGTGTCGCTAGGGTTCAGATCTGAAGCTAGCAGACCTTGGATCCAGCAGGAGCGTGTTCTCTCCACCTCACACCGGCTACATCAGCACGCGCTGGTATCGAGCACCGGAGTGTCTGCTGACTGACGGACTCTACGGTCGGCAGATGGACCTCTGGAGTGCCGGTTGCGTATTTTACGAGATGCTAAGGTGACGCACAGTCCATCTCTCCTCATCCTTCTGGAGCTTGAAAATAAGATGTATTTTAGAAATATTTTGTATCTTGTTTCTAGTCTCAAGCCATTGTTTCCGGGCCGGAATGCACTGGATCAGATCCACCGGATTCATCAGGTTCTAGGAACCCCAGATCCAGAGCTTCTGCGCAAGCTCAGCCCGTAAGAATTTCTCAATCGAATCATCTCCAATCTTCCTATACTCGATCCCTTCTGTTTGCTCCATCGTTGTGTGTGTGTGTGTGTGTGTGTGTAGGGGCGTGTGCTTTACACCTGTGCAGGGATCAGGAGTGTTTTCACTGCTTCCTCTCTGCCCAGCGTCCACGCTCTCAGTGCTGGAGCAGCTCCTGACCTACGACCCAGAGCAGAGGATAAGTGCATGTGAAGCCCTCAAGCACCCCTGCTTCAGAGACATGCGGTACACACAAGCGTTGAGTGGATGATGCGCTATAGAGATAAGGGATGGTTAGTTGATAGACAGGAGATTGGATGGTTCATTTGGGGTAGTGGACGGGTGGGTGGGAATGGCCGTGATGATCAGGAGTTCAAGGTTGTGGACCAATACTCAACCACTGATTGGATGGTGAATGGGGATGAGCTGGTGTTGACTTTGGAATTATCAAGGGGTGGATGGATGACAGGAGGGTTGACGAGTGGTCCCTAGCTGGAGATTAATTGTATGTTTACATTTACATTTTACAATTATGCATTTGGCAGATGCTTTTGTCCAAAGCGACTTACAATAGGGAAGAGACAATATGCAATCTGTTACACCGTCAAAGTCTATCTCAGCTTATCTCAGAAATTGTATCAACTGATCAATAAACCAAAGCAGTGAGGAAGTAAAGGAAGAAGATAAAGACAGAGAAGGAAAAAAATAAAGTAGTTTTTTTATAGTAGAATAGTTTTCAGTTGCTTTCTGAAAGCTGTTAGTGTTGCTGCTCTCCTGACTGCATCAGAGTTTGTTCCTCCAGCCAGGGACAGTGAGAGAGAAGGTTCTGCTGAGCGCAGGCTTCTGGAGGGCATGTAGGAGCGTATGAGCTCATGGAGGTAGACAGGGGT
The DNA here is from genome assembly GCA_900490495.1 of Danionella dracula. Taxonomy (NCBI): domain Eukaryota; kingdom Metazoa; phylum Chordata; class Actinopteri; order Cypriniformes; family Danionidae; genus Danionella; species Danionella dracula. The sequence continues at coordinate 6,972 of UELW01000174.1, forward strand.
TGATCTGGAGATAGTTTTGTATGCCAGCGTTAGCGATTTGAATTTAACCCGAGCTGCAATGGGGAGCCAATGAAGAGTGATGAAGAGGGGAGTAACATGAGCTCGTTTCGGTTCCTTGAAGATAAATTGAGCTGCAGAGTTCTGGATCATCTGCAGAGGTTTGAGTGCATTTGATGGAAGTCCTGCTAGGAGAACGTTGCAGTAGTCCAGACGTGAGAGGACCAGAGCCTGAACCAGGAGTTGAGTTGCATGCTCAGTTAAGAAGGGCCTGATCTATCTAATGCTGTGCAGTGCAAATCTACACGCTCGAGTTGTCTTTGTGATGTGGTCTTTGAAAGACAGCTGTTCATCCAAAATCACTCCAAGACTCCTTGGTCCTTTTGGGATTTAAAAATGAAACTAAAAATTAAACATTGCTCTTCTTTCAAGTCACTTGATTTTTTTTCATAGTGTGACCGTGGGATCAGACTAAGAAGAAGCTTTTGATAAAGAATTTGATGAGCAAGATAGTGGAGAAAGGAGTAGCAGGAGACTGGGGCGATATGTGGATGATGAACGGACGAAGATCAGGTGACCAACTGGTGGAAGACAACCAGGTGATAGACTGGAGTTGGGCTGGTATGGATGATGGCAGGGAGGTCTGGGGTGAGAAGATGATCAGGTGACCTACTGGTGGAAGATAACCAGGTGATAGACTGGAGTTGGGCTGGTATGGATGATGGCAGGGAGGTCTGGGGTGAGTAGATGATCAGGTGACCAACTGGTGGAAGACAACCAGGTGATAGACTGGAGTTGGGCTGGTATGGATGATGGCAGGGAGGTCTGGGGTGAGTAGATGATCAGGTGACCTACTGGTGGAAGATAACCAGGTGATAGACTGGAGTTGGGCTGGTATGGATGATGGCAGGGAGGTCTGGGGTGAGTAGATGATCAGGTGACCTACTGGTGGAAGATAACCAGGTGATAGACTGGAGTTGGGCTGGTATGGATGATGGCAGGGAGGTCTGGGGTGAGTAGATGATCAGGTGACCTACTGGTGGAAGATAACCAGGTGATAGACTGGAGTTGGGCTGGTATGGATGATGGCAGGGAGGTCTGGGGTGAGTAGATGATCAGGTGACCTACTGGTGGAAGATAACCAGGTGATAGACTGGAGTTGGGCTGGTATGGATGATGGCAGGGAGGTCTGGGGTGAGTAGATGATCAGGTGACCTACTGGTGGAAGATAACCAGGTGATAGACTGGAGTTGGGCTGGTATGGATGATGGCAGGGAGGTCTGGGGTGAGAAGATGATCAGGTGACCTACTGGTGGAAGATAACCAGGTGATAGACTGGAGTTGGGCTGGTATGGATGTTGGCAGGGAGGTCTGGGGTGAGTAGATGATCAGGTGACCTACTGGTGGAAGATAACCAGGTGATAGACTGGAGTTGGGCTGGTATGGATGATGGCAGGGAGGTCTGGGGTGAGTAGATGATCAGGTGACCTACTGGTGGAAGATAACCAGGTGATAGACTGGAGTTGGGCTGGTATGGATGATGGCAGGGAGGTCTGGGGTGAGTAGATGATCAGGTGACCTACTGGTGGAAGATAACCAGGTGATAGACTGGAGTTGGGCTGGTATGGATGATGGCAGGGAGGTCTGGGGTGAGTAGATGATCAGGTGACCTACTGGTGGAAGATAACCAGGTGATAGACTGGAGTTGGGCTGGTATGGATGATGGCAGGGAGGTCTGGGGTGAGTAGATGATCAGGTGACCTACTGGTGGAAGATAACCAGGTGATAGACTGGAGTTGGGCTGGTATGGATGATGGCAGGGAGGTCTGGGGTGAGTAGATGATCAGGTGACCTACTGGTGGAAGATAACCAGGTGATAGACTGGAGTTGGGCTGGTATGGATGATGGCAGGGAGGTCTGGGGTGAGTAGATGATCAGGTGACCTACTGGTGGAAGATAACCAGGTGATAGACTGGAGTTGGGCTGGTATGGATGATGGCAGGGAGATCTGGGGTGAGTAGATGAGCAGGTGATCGTCATCAGTGGCTACAATCCAGACAAGACCCGAGAGACTAGATTCTGAACAAGTGAAGATCTTCAAGAAACTGTGTTTGATTAAACCATAGCCCCCCTCAATCTCTTTTTCAGGATAGCAGAGAGGAAGTCTGTAGGTGTAAGAAAGCCACTCCCATTTGCTGACAGAGATTCAAGTGCATTCCCTGCAGCCCAGCAGCTGTGGCGCATGGCTCGCAACAGTCGAAGACAGGTGAAGCTCATAAATACTAACAGTCGCCCATCTGTGGATTAGCATTTGCTTTTCCTGATGGAGGTTCTGGGATTAACCATGAATAAACCATGTGTGTGTTCCCAGCTGAAGCAATGTGGGGACTCGCTCTCCAGAAGAGTACCTCCTCATCCACCTCCGGTTCCTCTGGCTCTGCCCAAACTTAACGTAGTGATCCCCAGTGCCAAGCTCCCGTACCCGAGCATCACACACACTCACCGGGGCTCCTTACCTGCTATCAGCAACCTGCCACAGCTCCGACACAAGGTGTGAGCACACAAACCAACAGTGCTTGGTTTAACGGTGTGAGCTGAATTAATTTCTCGATCTTCTGTAGCCCAGAGAAGACTCCCGGCTGCTGAAGAAGAGCTTCCATGTGCCTCCACTCCATCGGCGCTCGGAGCAACACTGACCATGAGAAAACAAAATAAAACAAGTCAACTTTTTTTGAGAAAGCGCTCCTGTGAATCATCCTACAAGATGAAAGAATTAAATGAGACAAAAATTAAAAAAAAATTTGTATTTTCCACACGTTTAAAAATACATTTCCAAGTGATTTTAGCCAGATCCGCTCCAGTACTGTCTGGAAGTCTGATTATTTGAAGACCATCTTTTAATGATTGTTCCTGTGATTCTTCACCTGAGTCTTAAAAAAAAAAGTATTCTCATGAATCAGTCGGCTGCACTTGGTGTTCTCAAATGAGTCTTCTGTCGCAGCAGCTGGAATGAAATACAGGGTTAGTGTGAACATATAACGTAGAGGTTTTATGGGTTATGCAAGGTAGACGAAAATTCAAGAAGTCAAGCTTCTAGAGACCCGTCGCATTCCAGTTTTATTCACTTATCAGCTTTATCTTTTTTTTTAAACCTTGTATTTATTTTTGCTAAATTCCAAATTCATGCGTGCACATTTCCTGAAAGGAATCATTTATTCTTTTAATTTAAATAGGAAATGTATATGTTTGCATGTTCTCCCCGTGATCGCGTGGGTTTTCTCCGGGTGCTCCGGTTTCCTCCACAAGTCCAAAGACATGCGGAATAAGTGAATTGAATAAGAACGATTGCCCATAGTGTTAAAGTGTGAATGTTTCCCAGCGATGGGTTGCGGCAGGGAAGGGCATCCGCTGCGTAAAACATATGCCAGTGAGTTGGCGATTCATTCCGCTGTGGCGACCCCGAAAGGGAATAAAGCCAACATGAAGATGGATGGATGGAAATGTATATCGCATCCATTGAGAATTCATTTTTCATTTGAAAGCAACAATAACGCAGTTCTGGAGAATCTGGCTCCAGCTCTGGACTGGATATGAGCATTTTTTTCCACGAATGTGACTTGCTTTGCATTTTGTACATTGAAGTCTTTGAGGAAGAAATCTGGGGTGAAAATTTTTAATAAAAAACACTTTTAAACATATCTCTTGAATAAGTGGATCTCTCTTTAGAAGGTTAAGGTTCTTTAGGATATGACTTACGAATAACAACATATGCTTGAGGGATAGAGTTTAGTTGTAGTTGCTAAAAAGTTGGGGTGCGTTACTCAGAAATTGCACTTTATTTGAAAAGAAAGCAACACTCAGAGGGCAGAAGCTCACATAATATTCGAACTCTAATCGATATATGTGTGCTTAATAAAGGATGAAATCTTCCCCTCAACAGGAATCATCTGGAGCTGACATTCTTTTGTTATGTACATTTTAGTCTTTTTGTCTCAATATAAATTGAACACACTGAAAAGGCAGCTAAAAAAAAATCCTAATCAGCATTTAAATCGATTGCACCTGAGATCGATGAGTGGCTTATCAAACATCTCTTCATTAGCATAGCTAGCACTAATTAGCATGAGAGGCTCGCTGTTTTTATATAAACAAATCCGTCAAAAAGGCTTAATTCACCACTTAAATACGTATATACATAATAAAACTAACGGATAATTGGTTAACGAGTTTCGTTGAAACTTAAGACGTCGATTGTTGATAAGAGTTCAGGAGCGATCGATCGATCGATCAGAAATGGAGGATCGGATCGATTCCGAGCAGCTGGACGCGGTGTGCTCGCTGGCCTTCAAGTACATGGTGAGAATCCTCCGGTGAAGCACTTTACTGCCTGCAGACTGTTAAACGGGAGCTTTGGGTGAAGAATGAGTAATAATGAGCAAATAATTAGCCACAAATAACAACCTCGAGTTGACTCAGATCTCTTCCAAACTAGAGTTATCAGACAAAACATAATTAAATAATGCATTACATCACTGTACAGGGGAGTGTTTCAGTTTCACCGTGCAAAAGCAAATCCTAATGTCACCTCACATATTTTATTAACACATTTAATGAATAAAAAACGGGAATAATATAAAACGGGAAATTTTTCTGTCTTAAAAAAAGCAATTCAACTTCTGTTCACTTTTTTTGGCGTTTTGGACAGAATTTACTTTCTTTAAGCCAAATTTGCTTTAAAATAAAGAATATTTATCAACCTATTATAATCTAAAACTTTTGCTACGTTTCATAAATGCTCCCCTTTCATCTAAATAAACTTCTCAAGCAACATCAGGACCAGTCATTTTGACACAACATGAGCTGAGCACCTTAGGAGCTTTGATTTACACTAAAACCTACTAATAATGCTTTCAAATTATATAAAGTTTGACTTCAGTCTTCATGGTACACACCTGATTACACTAACACAGCTAATAAGGCTTGTGTGAGGTGACTCGTGAAACAGGGTCAGTACCCCTTTGGAGCGAGTTTGCCCACCCTCAGTGTACTTTTGTAACAACCGGAACAACAGTCTGTGTTTTCTGATCCCGTTTTATCTTATAAATGTGATTGCAGTACCAATTTCAGCCATAAACGCACCTGTAGCACCTTCATAGTGTGTTCCTCGTTTCCGTCAGGAGCTGTGTACGGTGTGCTCCAGCTCTGACTCGGAGACCGAGCCATCAAGATGGTCAGACGTCAGCAGCTCCAGGGTAAATTTAACTCCGTCTAACTGCTCAAGCCCAGGATAGTCCTCTCAGATGTACCGTCTGCTCCTCAGGGCTGTGAGAGCAGCAGTGCGGAGAACAGAGAGCATCACGGGAAACGACATAGACTTCACCCAATCCTTCACCAGCAGGTCTGTGAACAACAAAGGCACCACTACGAGGAGAAACCTGGTTCTACATTCAAATGTAATTGGTTCTTGTTGGTGGTCTGCAGGATCTAGACCCGTATGATGGCAGCTCAGAGGGTTCCGGAACTTCAGAAGATGAGCGAGGGAAGGGAACGTGTGGAAGTGCCTTGAAGGAACCAACTTTTAGGAGCAGAACCTCAAATCTCCTACGGGGAGATGTGTGGATGCAGAACATTCAACCAAAGAGAAATTCTACAGAGATGACAGAGGAGCCACAGCCGAACCAAGATATGGAAACAGAACCTATCTGGAGTAAAACCAGAAGAAGATCTAGTAGAGAAGAACCAGAACTGGACTCGGTGGCTGAGATGGAGCTGTGTGACTCAGGGCTCCACAGTTCTCCGCTTGAAGTGAACCTAAAGTGCACAGGAAACCCAGAGGTGCTCAAGAGAAAGCTGCCAGAACTTTCAGCGGAGGAGGAGGAGGTGGCAGTAATGAGGCGGAAGCGCTGCAGAACCAGAGAGCTGGAACCAGAGGAGAGCAGCCTCAGAGAACCAAAGAGATGGACAACACTCGTCTCTGACCCAGGCTTTACAGAACCAAAGGAAAACAATAATGGAGAACATTTATATCTGAAGAGATTAGAAATTGATTGAGGGAAGTAGACACCACCTTTCCTTATTCCAGAACAGGCACAGGGAACGCGATTATGTGAAAGGAACCGGAGAACTTCTTTCTTTGTTTTATATAGGATGAACAGAACAGGTGGAGAACTTTACTAGATGTTTCCATTACCGGCAGAACCAGATAAGAACATGAATGGAGAACATTGGAAGTGATTTCAAGCTTGTTTGTGTCCTTTAACTGTTCCAGAGCAGACCACTAGAACCAACAGCAGCTTCTGGAATGTTCTCCGACAGAAGCAGAGCCTGAGCACAGTGAAGGAGTCAGGAAGGAATTAAAGGGTCTTCAGAAGAGCAGCTGGGTGCAGTGTCTTAACCCTGCTCCGAGAGCTGGACCAGCTTCTAAACGAGTATCTGAGGTGGCTTTCAGCGTCAGGAGCGTTATTAGCATGCTACATGTTTGAGAGACACGGAAGGGTGGGATTTCAGCACAAAACATCTGATCCTGATTAAATAATGCACTCAAAAAATTGCATAATCCCCGTTAACGAAAATTTAAATTATTTTACATTACAACTTTATTTATATAGCACTTTAAAAACAACAAAGTTGATCAAGGTGCGGGAGCTGCTCTGTTGCATACAAAATTGACCCAGAATTCTCCCCTTTCTCTCTCTGTCTCACTACCTCTCTCCCTTCTCGTTCTCTATCGTATCTCTACCTCTTTCCTCTCCCTCTCTCTTTCACTGTCTCACTCCCTTCTCGTTCCTTCTTTACTTTTTCTATCTTTACTCACTACTCCCTCTCTTCACTCCTTTCTTTCTCTTCTCTCTCTACTTTTCCACCTCTCTCTCTCCTCTCGACAATCGCTCTGCATCCTCCCTTTCTCTACAGCTGCTCAAATCTTTCTCTCTCTCATCCCTTGCTCTCTATTTTTCTCCTTGTGTTCTCATTCTTTCTCTCTCTGTATGCTGTATTTTTACTCTTAAATCATCAGATCTGGAATGAAACCTGTTGCCAGATTGATTTGTCAATACATTTGGGTTTTCTCAGAGACTAGATGAGGGTTGGCAGATATTTAAAACAGACACACACACACACATATATATATATATATCATGAAAAGAATAGTAACTTCTTTTTCAAGGTAAATCAGATTTTACCTTGATATATTTATTTTTAATCTGTTTCTAATCCTAACGCGTATATTTTATCGATCACTGGACATGTATTTCTGTCTGTGGAATAATTTGATAACTGTGCCTTTAAGATGTGTTCCTGGAGATCAGTGGTCTCCTCCCTCTGCTTTGGAAACACATGGGTTGCTTCAGATGTTGAGAATCATCACTATGCTTAAAAAAAACACTTATTTGATGCATAATTAAAAAAGAATATTTATTCATTCTCTGTGACATCATCAGTGTGGAACTTGTGAAACCAGAAACCAGCTCCGTTGCCTCCTGAGTCGTT
>UELW01000447.1:0-66832 GCA_900490495.1 Danionella dracula
GAATTCATTTTTTCCTTGCCTGCCCAGGTGGGTCTTGTTTGTAGGAAGATTATAAGAGGTAATTCAAATAGGAAATTGTAGATTAGTAAGAAATTATTAGCTGGTTATCCTGTGAGAGTGGTGTCCTGTACTTGATTAAATTTGAGTTAGCCACTCTACAGAAGATCACACGTTTGTGATAAGATGGGTTATCCTGTAATGGTGTTCTGGAGCATGTGCGCCTTTTCTCGCCTGCGAGTTCCACGGTGTTACACATCGAGATCGAAGAGGGGTGATAGACACAATGAATTCTTCTTTATGTATTTTTAATTTGACAACACACATAAATCAAACACTTGATAGATGTTTAATTTGTGCACAAAATAATGTTACAAAACCGCAGGCAAAACACCAGCAGTTGATAAAACCAGAAAGCCCCTTCCAGCAATGGCAGGTTGATTTCACACATCTCCCTAAGAGGGGATTAAAAACATATTGATGTTCATTTAAGAGAATATATGAATCAACTAATTGAGGTTCTGAACCATTATTGGCAAAGAATACATTCAGAGATGGCACCAATGTCTGAGGACAGTACATACCCGTTTAAAGTTGGAGATAAAGTTTTGATAAAGCAATTTCACAAATTAGGAGAAAATTTCTCTGAACCCAAATATAGTACTCCTACTGAGATTGTTGCCGTCACTAGAACAGCTGTATTAACTTCTTCCTTTTCACAATGGATTCATGCTTCTAGAGTGAAACAAGCCCCTGAAACAATGTGAATTATTATGGGTTATTATGAATATGTGCAATGAAAAGAGTTCCCATAATCTGTCTTGAGGTTTCTCTGTTCCTAGGGAACCCCCATCAGAGAACTCTGGTGGCCAAGCCAACAACTGCTTAACCTCCATTCTGAGCATTATTAAAAGAACTTGGCAACCTCACAATGATCTGGAAACTCTTCCTCTGTGGACTGGTTCTGGGATATTTCCTGATGGACTTCAACTACCAAGTAGTCTGTGGAAATCCACCACCTAAAGAACTTTTGACCAGATATCGACGCTGGAGTGAACATGGACATTTCGCCTGGACCAAAGAGCAAAGCACGAACCCTATAGAAGAAAATTGATGGTATAAATATGCAAAAGTTTTGGCTAAATCATATAATGTTTCTAATTATTATGTCTGTTCTGTTATGCCCCACTCAGCCCAACAGGTCACCTTATATGGGAAACATATGAGCGGGCCTAACGCCGCTTGTTTTGCTAGCATAGCCTCCTTAGGGTATGCCGATGAGTTTCTTCCACTTCTTCTTACAGGAACATTTGAGCAAATGATTGAAGATAGGGAGTTGAACAGAACAATGGATAATGTTGAATGTGATTCAAAATTTTGGGTTAAAATAGGCAGTAAAGCCCCAAAAGGAAAATTAGTAGGACACAAAATATTTATAAACCATAGTAAAATACACAGAGTTTGCTATAAACAAGTAAAGGGAAATATTTTCATGGGAGAAATTGAATGAGAAAAATTGTGGTGTTACCAGTGTGGAGAGCCTTTCTGACCCTACATCATCTGACCTCTCCAACGGCACATATATAGTGGAGGGTGGCTGGTGGCTGTGTGGATACATGGCTTACCTTGCTCTGCCTGCTAACTGGACAGGTAGAAGCGCCCCCATCCATGTAACGGATCATACTTTTATTGTCACAGCTAAGGCTGGGGACAAAGGTAAACCCAACCTCGAAGTTGGTCACCCTAAGCGGGTGCGAAACAAAAGGAGTGTGCTCTCTTTTAAGCCACACGACCCAATCTGGGGGTCGAATGTTCCTGAAGAATTTAAAATCTGGACTACGGGAGGCAAGGTCACGCTGGCATTGGTACCACACATGGGAGTAGGGAAAATTATGCTCCAATTAGAGACCCTGGCCTACAGATTTGGTTTGTTTTTAAATGCTACAATTGATATTGATCAGAACCAGAATAAGGAAATTGATCATCTCAGAACTATGGTAATGCAAAATAGAATGATTCTTGACTTACTGACTGCTTCCTCGGGAGGAGTCTGTGTACTGCTAAATACAACGTGTTGTACATTTATCCCAGATGACATACATAGTGACAAAATGAAAAAAAGCCCTTGATACATTGGTAGCCCTGAGGCAAGCTATGACTAAGGATTGGAAGAGTGACCAGGGCTGGGGATGGGAATGGTTGTTTCCTAATTTGTCTGGGTGGCTCTCACCCTTGTTATCAACATTTGTTCCCATAACAATCATTCTCTTACTGCTTTGCTGCTGTGGTCCTACTCTTATGCAATGCTTACTGAACCGTGTGTACGCGACTATCGAAAGTATGACAGAGAGAAGAAATGTAAGAATTCCTTTAAAGTGAAGGATTTCTTAGGCTTTTCAAGCCTAAAAGGGGGGGACTGTAAGAATAATAAGGAATTCTCATATTATACTAATTACTCTGTGAGACTCTCTTTGTGCTTGTGTGTGACTAGAACATCATGTGTTTTTATTACCCAAGCTGTCACAGTCCATCTTCCCTTGGAATGTTCCTTCACACCATTTGCTTTAGGGGGTTTAAACTCTGACTATTCTTTTGTATGTCCAGTTTACCCCTCCCTTTTGAGAGATATAAGGAGACTGAAATTCTGTGTTTCCAGAAGTCTTTGTTTGAATATACTCAGACAGCTTCTCCGAAGGCTACGGGGATCCGCTGGTGATGTTGCTCAAATAAAAGAAATCCTACACTTATTATTAGAGCACTTAGAGTTTTGCATGTTCCAAACATGTTGCGACATTGCAAGTCTGTTGAATGTGTTGGATCGATCACGTTGATGAATAGCCACGCCACGATCATTGCCTCGGTTGTCTTGGACATAGACTAACTGTAATTTCTGTAGCATAGTGGCTGAGCAGCCGGCTAACAGAGGATTACAAGAATCCATTCTGCAGGTCATGAAAGCATGCACTAAACTTTCTGCATCTACAATAGACAGCATATTCTGTACTTTAGCAATGTTCCTGGGGTGAAAGAAGGCGGTCGTAGTTACATAAGAGATATGGCACGTAAATGTCAGTTCACTCTCTATAATAACTCCAAGATTTTTAACTGTAGTGGAGAAATGAACAGTGTGTCCTCCCAGCTACATATTTAAAACTGAGAGATTTTGTAATTAATTTTTAGAGCCAATAAGTATATTTTAGTTTTATCAGGATCTAGCAAAAGGAAATTTTAATTCATCCAGTCATTGATATCAGCGACACATTCTGAGATATTTTGCTTTACAAAGTATTTAGGTTTTGCTGAGATATAATTAGCCCCATGTCTTCTAATAATTTTGATAGGGGGCTGTAATGTCCAGCCTTTTCTATGCTGTTGATATGCGCCAGTTGATGACGTGAGTAGTGCGTCAGGGAAGCGCGAGTGAAGCACATAAGAAAGTAACACTAAAGAAACAGTCTCCTGTCACATCTGTCTGTGAACAGAAATATTACAGTGGCAGCACATGGATTGACGATAGGATGGGTCCCAAAACAGATCCTGGAAGAACTCCATACTATACTGCTATTGTGTCTGATGAGTCTCCATTTACATTAACAAACTGACTCCGGTCAGAGAGGTAAGAGTTAAACCATCTTAGAGCCTGGCCCTGGATGCCTGCACTTGCTGCACTCAAAGGCTGCACTGAGATCTAGCAGAACTATAAGAGAGATATTCCCTTGATCCCATTCAAGTAACAGATTGTTTGAAATTTTAACCAGCGCAGTCTCTGTGTCTCTGTAATGTGCTCTGAATCCAGATTGAAGATCTTCGCAACAGGTGCTCTTCTGTAAGAAGGAGATGAGCTGTGCTGTTACAACTTTCTCTAATATTTTTGACAAGAACGGAAGATTAGCCTATAGTTGTATAACTCAGTAGGATCCAGGTGCGTTTTCTTGATAAGTGGTTTAATTACTGTAGGAACGTAACCTAGGGATTGAGATGAGTTTATAATATTCATAAACGTTTCTCGAGCTATTTGTATCATATCTTTTAGTAATTTTGTTGGTACAGGATCGAGAGAGGATGTTGTTGATTATGATGGTGTGATTATTTTAAGCACTTCTTTCAGGTCAATATTTGAACATTTTGCAGCGAGTGAGGCAAAGGCATAGAATTTGAGTTGCTTAGATTTAATATGTGATTTAGTTATTTTGCATCAAATAGATAGATAATTCATACAAACATTGCTGCTAAAATGTATAGCTGCATTTGAATCTGTCGATGTTTGACTGTATAGTAGATTAGCCATTGTTTCAAATAAAAGGCATAAGTTTTTTTTATTGTTTCTATTAATTTGTGATAGAAGTTAGCTCTTGCAGTTTTTAATGCTTGTCTATATTTAGACAGGCTCTATCTTTTTTTGGAGAAAAGATAGCATAGACTGAACTAGCCAGAGCAATAGTTTTCGAGAGTTAGCTTATGGGGAACTGCTCGGTCCCTCTCGTGCCTGGGGTCATAAAAGATCCCTCATAAGGACACACACGTGGAAAGAATTGTAGGGACTACTTTGCTTACTCTTCCTGTTGGGGCAGAGGAGCCAAGAAGCTGGAGGTATCTCCAGGGGCAAAAATAGTGCACTTATCACTTAGCACAGCGCCCGCTCTACCTGGGGGTATTGCTTCGTACCCTTAGCTACCAGAGAGTGAGAGAGGGGAGACTGACCAACCTTGCTTTAACAGAAGCCTTCCAAGTTTGGGTCAGTACCCGATGCACTTTCAGGAAGAGCGGGATCGAAGGCGGCTGCGGGGTATCATTCCGGTGTGACCCCACAAACCATGCGTCCAGCCTGGAGATTTCAGGTGCAAAGGGCGAAGCCACCTCCAACCCAATTTCTCTGGGTAAGCAACGCCGCCATCTCCTCTGCAGCACAATCTGCTGTCACCCCAGAGGGGAGGAGCGATGTGCTTTCATCATCAGGCCTACAGGAGTCTTCAAACCCTTTTCGACATCGCTGGACGCTGGAGACATGCACGTGTCGAGTTACAACTTCTCCGGTTTCAGCCTGAAAGTACGCCGGCCTCATTCTTAGTGCATTGCCGGACAGAACTATGCAATCAACACAGTCTGATCCTTCAATTGGGGCCTCAGCATGTCTACGTCCAAGACAACCGAGGCAATGATCACAGCTATCTGTCAATGTGATCAATCCACCGCATCCAACAGACTTGCACGGTCAGGAAATGTTGGGAACATGCTACAAACAGTCGACTGGCAAAACAAGTGCTCTAATATTAAAAAAGGAGTCTTACTTGTTGATGCAAGGCAGCGAGAGAAAGGAAATCTGGAGCGTGCAGCGACTCCGGTCTCTGAATCCGATTGAAAAACTTTGATAGTTGTTGTCTGACAGGTCTGTCTTTTTTTATTATTGATTTAACCATATGTTGCTCCTCCATCTCCTGTAGGGTTGGTCGATCCTCTGGTTCAAGAGCGACACACCGGCACAAAAGATCCCGTAGATCTGGAAAGTTTACAGAGAGAGTTACTTTCAGAGAAACTGTCAAAGTAGAACGGGTACACTGTGATGCACACATGACTTTTTAACTATCCGAGCGATGAAGAATGCTGCTTACCAGGTGAAAAGATTCGTCATTGAAAACAGCTACAGCAGGGACAACTTGAGCTACATTTAAAATAGAGTTATCAAAAATGAAAGAACGTCGTCCTTTCTTCATTTCATACATATAGATACCGATGAACCAGACACAGGCGGGCTCGGGAAACATGAAGGGACGAGCTTAAGCTCTCGGGGGGATGGTAGATCATTGAATCTGTAAAAACACATATTCAGTCCTGAACCAATTTCATCATTGAAATAGAAATGTATTAAAAAACATTAACATACTAGTAAAATCTTACACTTCTGATCGGCTCGCAGGTAAACGGTTCATGATAAAAGAAATTGATCATTTTCAGGTCATTGCTGGGGCAGCTACCTGAATGCAGTCCCCAGCCAATGCCAGAAGGGAAAACTCCATGGTTTAGACAGTGCTTGACTCCATTCACAAGCTGTCGCACCACCATGCGAATAGCTACATCATCAGACTCAAAATATTTGATTTGTATCAAATCGTCTAAATTTTGGTATTTCTGAATGTCTTCAAAGACGATAATGACATAATCGTCGTCCTCAAACCAGTCATACAACTGAATGATGTTAGGGCACTCTGTCCCCAGCTGCAGTAAGAGGGCCACATCTAAAGGCAATGGCTCAGGGTAACCGTTCTAGGGAAAACAAATTAGAAGAACATTAGAAGATGACAAATTCATTGTTTTCTAGATCAACCTAAAAGGATCAAATAAAGTTTTGTCATCTTTAGTAAAGAAGCAAAAAGTGAGAGTAAGGCTATGTTCAGACTGCAGATGGTGCTTTTAAGGAAATCAAATATTTTTTGAGTGCTCATTCACATTACAATCAACAATGATTCTGTCTTGGCTTGATTCTGTCCTGTGTAGGAACGCAATTCAGCGAGCTGTGAGGCAGGGATGTGCAGAAAATGGCTTTGATCAAAATGTAAGAAAACAGCGATGGTAACGTGAGATTCACAAGATTTTGTGGATCTATTTATGTTGATTTAGAATTGTTATTCTGTTCTAAATGCAACCTGGCTGTTCAGTTTTAAAGTCGTATGGTGAAAAAAAAAATGTATCAGATATGCATCAGCTTCAGGAGAACATATAAAATCGACCTGGAAACAAACATCGAAATCGAGTTGTTCAGACAGTATTGAACATAGATGAAACAGGTCACACATGGATCAAAAAAAGTTGTACTTCAATACTGGTACATGATACGATATGGTCATTAAATGATATCACAATATTTAAGGAAAGAATCGTATCGCCCACCCCTAATTTGCACCAACTGCTCTCAACTCTCACACATTGAGCCACTGGCCACTTCAGATTGTGTCTCCACTACCTTAATCAAACTATTTCCTTACACAAAGTTGTGTATATGTGAAAATAAAATTCAAGATTTGTTTTGCTGCTCTGTTCTATTTTTAGTATCATCACAAGGTTTTTCATGTCTTCCAAATACAGTTGAGTACAATGTAATTGCTTAACATGAATGGCCCATGTATAGACTTCAGACAATTTTGTCATAAAAATATAAATGAATGATTTAAAACAAGGAATGCTCACAATAATATCATGTGAAGAATTTTCTTTCAAAATATAATATAATAGCTGCAGAGAAAAACGAGAATAACTGGTTAATAACATATAAAGTGAAAATGTAAAACTCCTGACATGACCTGATGTGTTCACTTTCAAAAACCCTAATATGACAATTAAAATGGCAAAATAACTCAAAATAAACTATGTGTTTCTTCCCATTAAAAAACCAACAGGGTACTGATGATTTAACTTTGACAGCTTTTATAATTTGGGTTACAGATGTGTGATCAGATCCTGGGTTTCTGACCAATCACAGGTTTTTGAGGTGTTCATGTGACTCAAGTGTTTTAACTGTTTGAATCTTCATTACGCCAAAGTAACATCAAATCATCTTTTCACTGCAGCCATACCCAAGAGCCAGATTTTATTTCAGAAAACTTTCATCAAGTTATAGGTTCTTCTTAAATGCCGTATATTTGTTGGATAAGTTTCCCTTCACCAGCCTCCATCCCCAGAAGCCTCACAAAACTTTTAGTACAGACAATTTTATTTGTATTCGATAAAACCACCCTGTGTTTATTTTTTAAGTTCATTGTATGTCTGTGTCTCTGTTGCCGCTAGACTATGTTTAAATAACAGACATGAAGAGAAGAAAAAAAAACTTACTACATTCCTAGTGGCCATCCAGGAAATTTTTCCATAAAGTAAAGGCTTGCCTGCATATGAAAAAACAAAAGGTTATTTAAGTGAGTAAATTAAAGTGGTATCTCTAGCACCATTAGTGTTAGAGTTAAATCAAATGAACTTTACCTTCTTGCTTTGATCATTCACGTTGTATGCTTCCTGAAAACCATATTCGTTTCGCGGATTTGCTGAAATTCGATAACCACACACCACAGACCCTGAAAACCAAATCAAGAATTCAGGTTACTAGTTCTTCAGAGAAGAACCAAGGAAGAAAGAGAAGAGGAAATCAGAGTAAGCAGAGATCAGGAGATAATAATGCATCTAAAAACCAAACACATTCATCTTTCTGATCTCAAGAGAGCACTAGGCTTTCAGATTTATTTAAAATCATTGTTAAATGTATGACCATTCATGATAGTCATTCTTCCAAAAATCTAGCAGCCCTACCTTCACACAAGAGCTTCTTTTGGCTGCGTTTTAGTCAAATTGGAAAGAGAGGAAGAAGAGAAAAGAACTGATGGATGCAATCAGATTCTGCAAGAACACTCACCGGGGTTAAACAGAGAGACAGACCTCCATGGTTCGTTTCTCTGTGCGTCTGAGTCGATGCTCTCTGTCCATGAGTTGATGCTCTTTGAGTAGTAGGCGCTCTCAAACTCTTCGACACTCTCGGACTCAGAGTCGTCGTCGGTCTCTGGATCCAAGACGTCGATCTCTGGCCATGAGCCGATGCTGTCTGAGTGGTAGCCACTCTCGAACTCTTCGACACTCTCAAACTCAAAGTTCGTCGTTCTCTGGCTCCAAGACGTCGATCTCTGGCCCTGGCTCGTCAATCTCTGGCTCCAAGACATTGATCTCTGCTCCTGGCTCATCGATCTCTGACTGTGATTCGTCAATCTCTGCCCCTGGATCGTCTATCTCCGAGTCATCGGTTTCTGGCCCTGACTCATTGATCTCTGGCTTTGACTCGCCGCTCTCTGGCCCAGACTCCTCAAACTCTGGTCCTGGCCCATCTATCTCTGGCTTCTCCCACATGACATCCTCCACCTCCTCCTGGTGATCACTTTCTCCAAAAATCTTGCTGGGCGCACACGACTCTGGAGGTCCAGGAGCTTTAGGAGCTGAGCGCCAAATCTTCTTGGTCACTAGATCAGACTCAATTTCTGAATCTGACAAAAAATCAACTACATTTTCCTGGTGATTTTGATTGGAAGAGGGTTTCAGGAACTTCCACACTCTCCTCAAAGCATAAGAAACTTTGCCCTTCTTTACTTTTTCCATAGGTCTACAGAGGATGTCTGATGACTTGTCGATCTCTGCCCTGGACTCGTCAATCTTTGGCCTGGACTCATCAAGCTCCGGCACAAACGCATGGAGCTCTGGTTCCTCCCACATGAGGTCCTCCAGTACCTCCTGGTGATCGATTTCTCCAACATTCTGGTTGGGCACACAAACCTCTGGAGGGGCAGCAGCTTTAGGTGCTGCATACTGAATTTCCGGCTCTAACACAAAATCAACTACATTTTCCTGTTGATTTCGGTGGGAAGAGGGCTTCAAGAACTTCAACACCCTCCTAAAAGCACTAGAGACTTTCCGCTTCTTTACTATTTCCACAGGTTTTTCTGAAAGAAAGAAAGAGAGACATTTTGCTACAGGTGAAATCAATGTTTTGCTGACTGTAGTGAAAATTAATCGTCGAATTTCTCAATTCCAGCTGGTTTAATGACATTGAAAATGCATCACCAGGATTCTAAAGTCTCAAACAGTCTTAAAACTGAAAGTGGTGCTTTTTGAGGGCAACTCCTTGTGTTTAATTCAGAAATCACTGAAATTTTACCCTCGCACTTCAAGTGTGAATAAATATGTATAGGCCTTTAACATGTGACAGAAACAGCTGTTTCTGTCTCAGAATTTGTTATGAAAAATGGAACACAAAAAAAAACTATCAATAACAGTGTTTTCTCTCTAAAAGACTCACCATCAGGGAGCCCAGCACAGGAAGGATCAGAAGCTGCTGCTGACCGCTCTGGATGCAGGGGTAGCACCTCTGTAGGTGAACACACCTCCGGACGGGGAGACCTCGATGAGCCAGCCTCAGAATCAATGATCTCTGCCCCCAGCACAAGATCCTTCACCTCCTCCTGGAGGTCTCGCTCTACTTTCGTCTGGCCCGGCAAACACACCTCGAGACGGGCGGCAGCTTTGGGTTTTGCATGTAGAATCCTTTCGATCTGTAGGTCAGCGTCATTGATCTCTGGCTCTAATATAAAATCAACTACATTTTCATGTTGATTTTGATGAGAAGAGGGCTTCGGAAACTTCCACACTCTCCTCAAAGCACTAAAAACTTTCCCCTTAGTTTTCATTTCCACAGGTTTTTCTGAAAGAAAGAGAGACATTTTTCTACAGGTGAAATCAACGTTTTCCGACTAGTGAAAATGAATCGTTAAAGTTCTATAAAAAAAATAGTTTTTGTGAATCCTACATACCAATTTCACTTTTAAATGTTGATTTCTTGATAATAACTAAAACCCATTCGCTGTGTATAGAACCTGTCCTTCTATTATTTCTGATGTTCAAACAGGGTTCTTTTGTGGATGCAATCCTTTTAATAACCTACAATTGGCTCTATAATGTCACATATACAGTAAAGACTCACATTCAGATAATCAGGAAGTTATAGCACCCCTTGATGCTGAAATGGCATTTGACAGAGTCAGAATGGGAATATCTTTTCAATATGTTTTTTTTTCTTCAGAAGATTTGGTCTCATGGATTGGGTTATTATACTCTTCTTCAGTAGCCCCTGTATGTACAAATATCATGTTATAAATGTTTTCCTTTACACAAAGGTACCAGGCAGGGGTGCCCACTCTAATTTTCCTCATCTCCTTGTGCTAGACATGGACCAGGCTAGCCAAAATGTATCCCAGCATTAGTCCAGAGTGTAAGAGGTGCTCATACCCGACTGCTATGTTCTGATCTTGCCCACGCTTGGAAGCATTTTGGAAAGACATTTTTGAAACCTAAAGACATATGTCAGGATCTGCCCAGTATCTTGTTTGTAGATCCGTATCGCCAGGGGTCAGATCACTGACAGTCCTTCCCTCAGTTTTGGTTTTACCTGGTTTTCAGTTATCTCTTATTTTGTTTTGCTACCTCCAGCCACATGGCTCAGGTCATGTGACTGACGGTGGCCATCTTTGATTTGTCTTGTTTGTCTTTGCACATGGTCTATTTTTGTTCCTCTCTTTCCCGCCCTTCTCATTTTCTAGTTAGAGTTTTCAGTTAGTACACCTGTAGTTCCCTCGTTATGTTTGATTGGTTTCCCTTCATAAGCTTCCCTCGGTTTTCGTTTGCTTTCGGTTCATTATACCCCTTATCAGTGTGTGGATGGTGGTTGTATTTGCTCTTGTGCTGCAGTTTTGTCTTTCTGTTCAGCCAAGTTTTCAATTGTATATTATTCGTTGGATTTCACCTTCGCTGGTTTTGCTTTGTTTGCGCTTGTTATTTGTTTCGTAAATACTATAAGACTGTCACGCATTTGGGATCCGCAGTCCTCTTTTTGGCCTCCACACCTAACAACATATTTATGGAATTCATAATGCTCCAAAACCTTTCATTCATACAACACCTGAGGGCTCAACATTTAATAAAGATATGCACACAGTTATTGGCTTCAAATCACTTTTGGCTAGCTGTTTAAGCTTGCCCTAAAGGCCCTAAATGTTGGCTCAAAATGTACATTCTATAAAACCTGCTCCCCTTTTTAAGATACTTCGAACTTCATCCTTAGATCAAGAAAACCTCCTCACCATGTTTCTCCAGTATTACTTCGCTTTAGATCTTTTTTTTGTTATTTTATGATTTATTTTGGTGACCAATGAAATAATGTGGTCTATGAACAAATGTAGTTCCACTTCAAGTGTGAATAAATATGTATAGGCCTTTAACATGTGACAGAAACAGCTGTTTCTGTCTCAGAATTTGTTATGAAAAATGAAACACAAAAAAAAACTATCAATAACAGTGTTTTCTCACTAAAACACTCACCATCAGGGAGCCCAGCACAGGAAGGATCAGAACCTGCTGCTGACCGCTCTGGATGCAGGGGTAGCACCTCTGTACGTGAACACACCTCCGGACGGGGAGACCTCGATGAGCCAGCCTCAGAATCAATGATCTCTGCCCCCAGCACAAGATCCTTCACCTCCTCCTGGAGGTCTCGCTCTACTTTCGTCTGGCCCGGCAAACACACCTCGAGACGGGCGGCAGCTTTGGGTTTTGCATGTAGAATCCTTTCGATCTGTAGGTCAGCGTCATCGGTCTCTGGATTCAACCCAAAATCGATAACCTCCTCTTGATTTCGATGGAAAGAGGACTTGGAAAATCTCCTCAAATCATCTGTCATTTTTAAAATAAAGAAAAAAATTCAGCAGTTTTTGTCAGGTGAAAAATTAATATATAAATCAATAAAATATGATAAATCAATAGCAGTGTTTTCTCTCTAAAAGACTCACCATCAGGAAGACCAGCACAGGAAGGATCAGAAGCTGCTGCTGACCGCTCTGGACAGTGATCATTCTCTGGATTTAACACGTTCTCGTGGGGATGTCGATGGAAAGAGGACTTCAGGGACTTCCAAAATCTCCTCAAAGCACCTGTTTTTTCTAAAAGGAAAAACACTTTGAGTTCACTTTGAGTTTATCACCTCTGGTGAAAAATTAAAGTTTAACGTGAGATTGAAACTCCAACATCAGGAACATTTTTAACTGCATACAGACCAGGGGAAAAGAACCTTAAATATCGAGACTGTCAACATAGTTTGTTGAATTACAACACAGTGTCCTGATTACTGTGAAAGCTCACGGTTCTCCGAAAAAGTGGAAATTTCAACCCACGGTATTCCGGACCAAATGGCAAAAATGTTTAATCGTGGTTCATTAAACTACAGTCTAACATTTTAACATTGTTGGCTTTACACACCACAAAAAAAGGATTTCAAATGAAACGAACAAGATCCCTTTTAACTGTAGACTGTCAGTTTTAATTTGAGGGTATTTATATCCAAATCAGGTGAACGTTGCAGGAATTACAACAGTTTACATTAGTGCCTCCCACTTGTTAAGGGACCAAAAGTCAATTACAGCCTGAAGTCTGGAATGCATAGACATCACCAGACGCTGGGTTTCACCCCTGGCGATGCTCTGCCAGGCCTCTACTGCAAATGTCCTGAGTTGCTGCTTGTTCTTGCGGCATTTCCCCTTCAGTTTTGTCTTCAGCACGTGAAGTGCATGCTCAATCGGATTCAGGTCAGGTGATTGACACGTCCGTTGCAGAACAGTCCACATCTTGCTCTTCTAAAACTCTTTGGTTGCTTTTGCAGTATGCTGTGGGTCATTGTCCCAGTGCACTGTGAAGCTCTGTCCAATGAGTTCTGAAGCATTTGGCTGAATATGAGCAGATAGTATTTACCAAAACGCTTCAGAATTCATCCTGCTGCTTTTGTCAGCAGCCACATCATCAATAAATACAAGAGAACTTGTTCCACTGGCAGCCATACATGCCCACGCCATGAAATCTTGTGGTGTATCTTCTGTATTCACTCTGTTGATTGTTGACTTTGACACACCTACGTCCTGGAGAGTGTTCGTAGGCCCTTTCCACACGTACCCAGTTATTTTTTATTTACTTTTTTCTTACCCGTTTACAAAAAAAAAAAACCCACTTCCACACAAAACCGAGTAAAACAATTTAAAACAATGCAGAGAATTTGTCTACCCAGTAGAGGGCAGCAGACTCTTCCTCCCCATTGAAGTTAAATCAACCAATCAGATGCTTCTTTTGGCTCTGTGCGGAGACTTTAAATTTACTGCTGGGCACACGCTGCACTGCTGGTATCAGTCATGATTACAGAGCACAAATATATTTCAGGGGTTTTGTTAATAGTCAAGAAAGACTGTTGAACAAGAAAGAAGTGGACACACATTCATCTGATCAGTTATATCAGCATTGGTTATAGACTGAAATGGCAGAACATGAAACAGTAGAATCTGTAATCTATGTATCTGCCTGTAAAAGAGAACTGTTACCTAGCAGAGGCTATCCCTAAAGTGTTAAAAAAAGGTTACGCAATTTATTGCAGCCAGTTTCAAACATCAAGTACAAATTTTACTTCGATGGGACTACATTTTTTTAATAAATTAAGGATTTTAAGAAAGTACATGATTGAAAAGAGTGGATTTACAGAAAAATTGGAGCGAGTATTTAATAATATAACCAGAGTAATAAGGATTTTGTTAATATCATTTTGGAAGAGATTTGATCTTTTAACATATATTGTTCATTATTACGTTTATGATAAACATAAAAATGTTAAACAATATTGCTTAAAAATGTGCGTCAAACAAAAGCATCGCTTTTCAATAAGATTTTTTAGGAGATTTTCCCCAGAAATATTTCTGATTATATTTTTAAAATATAACAAGTGAATTGAAGTTATGGATTTAAAAATGAAACCACTTTATGCTAAGCCGTTTGATTTTTGGATTAAATTAAACAATTACGTGTAAGTGACACGCTCAAAGATATTTAATCATTTTTTATTATTTTGAAAGAGGTCTTGAGGCAAAAAGGAAAAACGAAACACGAGTGGTTTAAACCTCATCAAAACACATATAATTAAAACCTATGAATCACGAGTAAAAGTGTATTTAATTAAAGCGACATTTCACTCACCTTTGGAGCTGTTCATGATTTCTGATGAAGGTGTCACAATCACGATCCTCAGATTTTGCTGTTAGCTCGATGTCGAAGACTTTCAGACTCAAAAACGACGTTGTACTAACAGAAACTTGAAACTGGATAAATCTTCAGCGACTACTGAAGATCTCTTGCGTTTTCAAGAGCCGTCGAATCTGAAGGTTTTTATCTCGCTCCAAAATCGCGATCGACTGCTGAATGTTTCACGAGCACGCGCACGTGACGTCATCACCAGCGTATTGCTTACATTCAAAATTCAAACATAAGGACTGAACAAGCCTTGAACATATCGATGTAACGCTATACACTCCCTTATAACTTTTGCTCTACTTCTCCTCCTCTAGTTTGTTTTTTCGTGGTGATTTTTCCTCTTCTTTCTTTTCCTAAAGTCAAATATGCGTTCTGTATGATAACGTCTTTACATTGTAATTTTTAAATGATTATGAATGTTTCAACTGGGTCAAGCCATAAAAAAATCTCAAATAATGCTCGATTTTGTGTACTATGTTACACGACGATAAAAACTGCAGAAACCAGTTTGCATATTTTGAACATTTTAAAGAAATACCGTTTTGTTAAGCGCAGTAGTGCACATATGCCAGCTTTCAGTGTGTTTGTATAAAGCTTTTTAGCAGTTTTAGCTTCTCTTTAGCTTCAGACATGATGTTGATGCTTAAGCAAATACTAATACGTGATTACAGCCTATGGTAACCACTGTTATAAATAAATAATTTATAACAAAAATATAAATTATTAATCTTTGTATAAATACTTGACTGAGGGGAAATGGACTTTACCTCATTTATTATTTTGTATATGCCACTGGTGCAGTGCACTAATGAAATGGAATTATGAAAGTGGGACCTTTTTATTTATTTCATTTCAGAGAATGCATTCATTTGCCAACGTATGTTCTCATAAAATAACCCTCGTCAGAAGTTAATCTTGAGGTTTTTAGGATGCCCTCTTGTGGCAATTTTTAAAGGGACATAAACCCCTTTAAATCTAATGAAGTTAACAGCGTTTGAATCTGTTCTATAGTCATGTGTTAAACGAACAGTCAATGGTTCGAATATGATTTTTCTGTCTTGTGGTGTTTTGTATACCACACCTTTGAAAGATTTAGTCAGTAAATTTAAAGAAAGACCCTCTTGTGGTGTTTATGTGTACTACACTGAAAAAACAAGTAACAATTACTTAATTGTTTTGTTTTTCCATGCAAATTCATTAAGTAAATGTTAAACATGTCAAAAGAAGTAAAACTTACATAACAACATTGAGTAAGCTGAAAAAGTGCTTTAACTACATATTATTTGACCTGTAAACATTTTGAGTAATTTTAACCTTTTGTACTGAATTGATGTAACTAATATAATTAAGTAAAAAATATTTACTACTTTCATTGTATTACATTTGTTTTACATTTACATTTATGCATTTGCCAGACGCTTTTGTCCAAAGCGACTTACAGAAGGGGCGAGAATAAATGCAATTTGTTACACAGTCAAAGTCCATCTCAGCTTGCTCATAATAATAAACCATAGCAGGAAGAAAATAAAGACAAAGGAGAAAAATATATATATAAATTTTTTTTGTAGTAGGTGGTCCCTGAAGAGAAGAGTTTTATGGAGTAGTTCTTTTTATAACGCAACAAGTAGTGTTCGTATGTGAAAATTTTTTATTAACACAGTTTGTGTAACATGCACTTTTAGAGACTTACAACACGTAACTTTTCATACCTGGTGTCCTCGGGTGTTTGGGGTCTTTCAACATCATACACCCTCTCCCAGGCGACCCCACCACAGTTGGTCAGACCGTGGTGTGTGCTTAGGTGGCACTAGCTTGACCCAATAGACAAAAACTCCAGTCCGTGCAGTCGAAGCAGGTTTGTACAACCTACTCTGCTTCGACAGATGAAATATGTTTAGGTGGCGCTAGTGTGACCCCATGGACTGTCTCTCCGGATCCAGGGCCATCTTGATGCTTTCTCGGTAGCCTCAGTGATGTTCTTGATGGCTCTGCTTCGTTCTCCTCCTGTGATGCCCAGTGCGCTCAGGGCTCAGTAGAGAGAATGCCCCACAAACCCTCTGCAATCTACTTCAATGGGAAGCACCTTGGCTTCCAGCTCTGCTCCTGACAGCTGATGACTAGATGTTCACACTAGGTTCGCTTCGCTCTTGTGGGCCTCTCCTAAGCTTTCCTCCCATGGCAAAGTCAACTTGTGCTTTTTTAGTGCTTTTGTTGAGCTCTGAAACCAAAACTTTATCTGACCTAAGAGTGGTGCTGACAATATGCTGAGGGAACCTGAGCTGTTTCTCCCGGTCCACTAAGAGCTGCCAGTCCTGGGCCTCAATCAGGATCCCCCCTGCCACTTTCTTGAGTCCTGGCTTCAGCTTCTCTCCTGACTTCACATAAATCGCATGCGTGTCCGGCTCCGGGGTCCAGACCCCTAAACTTGTATTTCTGTGGGGGGGCAGGCTAAATCTCTGGGTAGCTCCTGACCATTTATGGGGCCTGGCCTGAGGCAGAACCCACATTTCATTTGGGACACAGAAGGTTAGACACGACACCTGAGGTGTTCGGTCACTGCTAGATGCTTGAGGTTTAGCTCTCCTGTCCTGTAACGCTCAATTACATAACCCATTTGTGTTTCTCCGTTGTTACGTGCCTCTAAGTCACTTTACTTTGATTAAAATTATTTTGTGTTACGTCTGAATTATGTTTTTGTGTTTGTGATTGGGACCAGCTGGAGCTTCGGTGATTGGGTCTGCGTCAATCCTGGTTGGTGCGTGGCAGAGTGGCGGGAATTCAAAAGAGGCGGAGCTCTTCAATTCAGCGAGCTCATTCCGTTTGTCACCGCGCTCGGTGAAGAGCTCCGGGTTCCAGCTCCGTCAGCAAACACCTTCATGTTTAGTTTTGACATTGGTTTAAGTAGGCTTTGTGTTGTTGTTGTTGTTGTTGTTGTTGTTGTTGTTTTGTCATTTGATTCTTTCTCTTCGTGGTGGGTGGCCTATTTTTATTTTTTGGAAGACTGCATATTTTTGTTAGGAAGTTTAGGGAAGTTGCGCTGTATTTCTACCTTTGTTGTTCGTTAGGGAATTTAGTAGTTTTTCTTTTTTATAGGGGGTTTTGTTTGTTATTTTGGCCAATCTCATCCAAGTTACTTTGATTCCTTAATTTTGAATGTTATTGTAATGTTACACTAATAAATTTGTAACAATTTCATATTTGAATTCCTTCCGTGTGGTGCTTTGTTGGCGGTGATTGGAACTCTTTCGTTTAATTTTTTCGTTTTTTCAGACCTATTCTCCACACTCTCCTCCCCTTAAAATGAGTCGTAACACCGTCGAGATCAGATCAAAAGTGCCGTGAATATGCCACAGGTGTGTATGTTTATATGAAGTGATATATATTTATATATATATATATATATACTTTTATTTATTATTATTTTTCTTTTTTGCATAAATATTAACTGCGTGTATGTATGTATATTTATATCTGTATACCTACGTGTAGATAGGTAGAATAACCTTTCACCTTCTCTTCCCCC
Organism: Danionella dracula; assembly: GCA_900490495.1. Lineage (NCBI taxonomy): Eukaryota > Metazoa > Chordata > Actinopteri > Cypriniformes > Danionidae > Danionella > Danionella dracula. The sequence goes on from UELW01000447.1 coordinate 18,158, forward strand.
TCAATTACTTCTCTCCTCTTTCCGCTTTTCTATTAACACCATCCTGTCATAATGTATGTTAATATGATTGATTAATGTAATTATTGTAATGAATGTGAAATAAATAAATAGTCATTATACCATATCTTCATTTCCCTGAAAAGAGCGAAACTGACCAACTCATACGAAGCACCTCCCTTCTCATGGGATCGATTTGAAGTAGGACAGGGCAGGAAAAAAAATGCAAGAAAACTCTGAATAGCTGGTTTCAAAAAGACATAACTGTTTGTAAATAAATACTTCTGACAAAAACCTAAATTCTATCCAAACAGTGTTATACTGCTCATTTTTTTGGGCTATCTCTCCCTAAATGATTAAAGGAATAAATCAAGTGATTTAAAATCGAGGTATAAACACTATTTGTTATTTAGGCTAAATATTTAGATTAATTGTCATAATTTACAATATAATAACTTCCTTGGAAAAAAGGGTAATGTTTGATTGCATACATAACAGGTAGGTGTATAATCTAAACCTTTTTTAAGAATTTATTTTCCACAAATGTTTTTAAAACTGTTTGGTTATATAAAGTAAAAACGACTATAACGAACAATACAGTTTATGGTGGGAAAAAAGAATCTAGTCTTTGCATGCCTGTTTCACAAGGAGTAATGCAATAATATAGTTTTATTTTCATCTCTCTATTAACTTAAATGTGCAAATCATCTACTAAACACTAGGTAAACTTAGTGAAATCTACAAGAACAACTAGCGATGGAATATTAAATAGCAGGTGACATAATTGATCAGTTCACCTGAACTGCATTCAAATTACAAGTTATGCTCGTGTTTTATTATAATTGATTTATTGTAACTCAATCAATCAATCAATCAATCAGTTTTTATATAGCGCTTCTTTAGCAATTGCTTTCAAAGCAGCTTCACAAAGTCCCCATGAGGATCAGGCAGAGCAGACAGGAGTTCCCTCTGAGAAGGGACTCCCGCTGACTGAGGCAGGCGCTAATCACCTCCCCAGCACAAAGAACATACAAACTAAAAATCCATCGATGAACGGTTTGCCGGACAGGACCTGAAAAACAAAAAACAAACAAAACAAACAAAGACAAAACAGGAACTAACAAATGTAGAAAACGGTTAGTAAACTGTAACAAAGACAACAAACAAGTGATCAGCATCAGCTGCAGGACGAGAGATAAATAATGAGGATAGGTTAGAGAGGAACATTGAACCACATTGTTTTTTCAAACAGTTTGTATTTATATGGTGCTCAGGCACCATATCTGTTTAGACAAATACCAAGAGATAATTATTAGAATGCCAGTTTAAACAGATATGTTTTTAATTTAGTTTTGAAATCTGTGAGCGTAGTTGAGCTGCGGACAACATCCGGTAGTTTATTCCAGAGCTTCGGGGCTCTATATGAGAACGCTCTTCCACCTCTTGTGGATTTACTAACCTTTGGTACAATCAATAGTCCTGCTTCTTTTGATCGGAGAGAGCGAGCTGGAATATATTGTGATAGGAGACTGCTCAGGTAGGCCGGAGCCAAGCCATTCAGTGCCTTAAAGGCAAGGAGCAGAATCTTGTAGTCAATGCGATATTGTACAGGAAGCCAATGAAGAGAGCACAAAACCGGTGTAATGTTATCATATTTCTTTGTTCTTGTGAGAACTCTAGCTGCTGCGTTCTGGACTAACTGTAATTTTTGTAGCGTGGTGGCTGGACAGCCGGCTAACAGAGCATTACAATAATCCATTCTGGAGGTCATGAAAGCGTGCACTAATTTTTCTGCATCTACGATAGACAGCATGTTCCGCACTTTAGCAATATTCCTGAGGTGAAAGAAAGCAGTCTTAGTAACATAAGAGATATGATTCTTAAACGTCAGTTCACTATCTATAATAACGCCAAGATTTTTAACTCTAGTGGAAAAATTAACAGTGTGTCCCCCCAGTTCCATATGTAAAGCAGAGAGATTCTGTAATTGCTTTTTAGAGCCAATAAGTAATATTTCTGTTTTATCTGGATTTAGCATAAGAAAATTTTCATTCATCCAATCATTGATATCAGCGACACATTCTGAGATCTTATTTAGCTTTAAAGGGTCGTTAGGTTTTGCTGATATATAGAGCTGGGTGTCGTCTGCATAGCAATGGAAACTAACACCATGTCTTCTAATAATTTTGCCAAGGGGCAGCATGTATATTGAGAATAGGATGGGTCCCAAAACGGATCCTTGAGGAACTCCATACTCTACTGCTATTGTGTCCGATGAGTCTCCATTTACATGAACAAACTGACTCCGGTCAGAGAGGTAAGAGTTAAACCATCTTAGAGCCTGGCCCTGGATGCCTGCATCGTTTTCTAGTCTCTCGAGCAGAATCCTGTGATCTATCGTATCGAAGGCTGCACTGAGATCTAGCAGAACTAGAAGAGAGATATTTCCTTGATCCCAATCAAGTAATAGATCATTTGAAATTTTAACCAGCGCAGTCTCTGTGCTGTGATGCGCTCTGAATCCAGATTGAAGATCTTCATAACAGTTGCTCTTTTGTAAAAAGGAGCTGAGCTGTGCTATAACAACTTTCTCTAATATTTTTGACAAGAACGGAAGGTTAGAGATTGGCCTATAGTTGGATAACTCAGTAGGATCCAGGTGCGTTTTCTTGATTAGTGGTTTAATTACTGCATGTTTTAGCTGTTTGGGAACGTAACCTAGCGTTAGAGATGAGTTTATAATATTTAGAAATGGTTCTTGAGCTATTTGTAGCAATTCTTTCAGTAATTTTGTTGGTACAGGATCTAGAGAGCATGTTGATGATTTAGAAGCTGTGATTATTTTTAGCAGTTCTTTCAGGTCAATATTTGAAAAATTCTGCAGTGAGTGAGTCAAAGGTATAGGGTTTGAGTTAAACTGCTTTGATTGAATATGAGTTTTAGTAATTTTGCATCTGATAGAGGTAATTTTATTTGAGAAATAATTCATAAAATCATTGCTGCTAAATTTTATAGCTGCATTTGAATCTGTCGATGTTTGACTGTTTAGTAAATTAGCCATTGTTTCAAATAAGAGGCGTGGGTTATTTTGATTTGTTTCTATTAACTTGTGATAGTAGTTAGTTCTTGCAGTTTTTAGTGCTAGTCTATATTTAGACATGCTCTCTTTCCAGGCAATTTTGAATACTTCCAATCTAGTTTTTTTCCATTTACGCTCATAGTTTCTGGTTTGTCTTTTTAGCACCTTTGTATTATCATCAGACCACAGAGTGGCCTGTCTATCTCTGACTTGTTTTAATTTAAGCGGGGCTACAGTGTCTAGGGTGTTAACGAGAATATTATTCAAACTGTAGGTGATCGTTTCAAGTTCATTTTCATCTGCAGGTACACTAGAAAGTTGAGTAATATCTGGTAGGTTTCTTATAAATGCTTCTTTAGTATTTTGGTTTATATTTCTCCCTAGTTGGTAGCGTTGAGTGCTATTGCTAATGTTTATAGTCTGCATAGCACAAGATACAAGATAGTGGTCTGAGATGTCGTCACTTTGAGGCGATATAACAATGTCACTTAGGTCAATGCCATGAGATAGAACCAAATCTAGAGTGTGGTTTAGACGGTGAGTTGCGCCGAACACATTTTGCTTAAACCCACAGGAATTTAGGAGGTCTGTAAAGGCAATACCCAACGTGTCTTTTTTGTCATCAATATGGATGTTAAAGTCTCCAAAAATAAGTATTTTATCTGCTTCGACCAAAAGATGTGCGACAAAATCAGCAAATTCTTGAAGAAAGCTAGAATTGTGTTTTGGTGGCCTGTAGACAACAGCTAATGTTACAGAGAATGCACACCTTGTTTTGATTTTGCCGGTGTAACATGGAGCACAAGTACTTCGAAGGATTTAAATTTATGTTCTGTCTTTTTGGTTGAGTTTAGGGTATTTCTATATATTGTGGCAACACCTCCACCACGACCAGTTGAGCGCGGTTCATGATTGTAACGGTAATTTTTGGGTGTCGCTTCATTCAATCCAAAATAATCGTTTGGAGTGAGCCATGTTTCAGTTAGGCACAGTATGTCAAGGTTCAGTTCTGAGATTAATTCATTTATGATTACAGCTTTTGGTGTAAGAGATCAAATGTTTAGGAGACCAAATTTTAGAGAGTACGTTTGCGAGTTGTATAATTTGTAGTCTAATTTTATATTGATCAGATTATTGATGTTAAGTAATTTGTTGTTTATAGTTATTTTCTGTTTTCGTGGTATGGACACTGTTTCGATAGCAAATGTTAGGTTTTGACAGGTTTTAGGTTGGTTTCTGGGGCAGTGTTCAAAGGTGTTATATTTGGCATTATTTAGTCAGATGCTAATAAAGGCCCTAGTGATGTTATCTGACAGAAGTTTAGAGCCTAGCTTGCTTGGATGGAGGCCGTCAGGACGGAAGAGTTTAGGGCGCTCCCAGAAGAGATTCCAGTTGTCAACAAACAATAACTGCTCTTCTCGACAGAAGGTGGTGAGCCACTCTCTGAGCGCAAAAAGTCTGCTGAATTTATCGGTTCCCCTTCGATACGTTGGCAGAGGGCCAGAGACGATAATTTGGGTCGCGGGTGACAGGCGGCGAGCAGTGCGGATCAGTTTACTGTAATCCGCTTTTAGCACCTCTGACTGACGGCGAGACGTATCATTAGAGCCGACGTGCAGGACCACAGCCTTGATGTTGCCATCAGGCTTCAGGATTGCAAGTAAACGTGCGGCTAAATCAAGAACCCTAGCACCGGGGAAGCAGTGCGTACGTGCTTTGTTCGTACCGACAGTCACTTGGACGTGTCGGACGATGGAACTGCCAATCACCAGAGTGTTCATCTCAGGTTCGCTGAGAACTGTGAACCGGTTCTGGGTGCGGATCTGAAAACTTGGTTGCGCGGGAGGAGTGAAGGCCCCCCGGGGACGGGTTCGCCTTCTCCTCTTCTGATCACAAAACAAGAAAGTGGGACTGTGATGGTCCAGTGCTGGCGTGCAGTTTACTGCAGCAGCATCTGTCCTTCTGTGCACAGACGCTGAATTAATATTAGAATTTTTATGAGCGGAGATTGCCACACATTGTTCCTTGAGCTTGGATCTTTTGGCCTGTAAGAGGCTGATCTGAAGCTCAATATCTGCTAATTCGGATTTGATGACGCTGAGATCGAATGACTCCTGATCTTCACAATTTGGTGAGGAACAGTGTGGTGAGGCCATATTATGTAGAGTAATATCTATCTGCTTTATCAATATTGTTTAGGTTATTATTTATTTAATTAGACTGTAGTTAAAAAGTTTTTAGCTGCACTAAACTATAATCTACACTAACACTGTTGTTTAATGGGGCACGGTAAAAATAAATAAAAGCGAGCTTCGCAACCAAATTTGCTTAGTGTTTAACTAGGTTATAGGTTTAAGGAATCAATTTATTTGTTTATTTCTTTATATAAATCTTAATATTGATTATTTTATTTATATAGTTTCAAGATAACTAACAAAAAATAAATATATATATTTTTTTCCTCTAGAGTTTGTTATAACTTATTGTTGAGCTTATTTTTCAGTTTAGCCTACTATGGATTGAACAGCCTTGTGCAGGTCAGTCATTCACAAAGACAGCTGAAACCGTAGCTAAAACTATTTTTTCAGTTTAGCCTTCTATGGATAGATTGGCCTTTAACAGAACCGTCAGTCACAAGGGAAGCTGAACCGAAAGAGCCAATTTTTTTTGCACTAGTTGTATTAATGAGTATTTCGTCTAATTAATTGTTTGAGAACGATGGGTTGCACTCCTCCAAGCAGAACTAGGTTGTTATTAATTGTATTACTAATTGAATTTTTTATTTTATGAATTGAATATTTTTGTATTATTTTTTTATTTAATTTTATGTCTAACTGTTAGACAAGACTAATCAATGAGTTGTTTTGGTTAGACTAGTTGTGCGATTGCAATCTTAAAAGAGCTAAGTCCGAGGAATTAGTTTTATGTGATTTAAAGTAGGTTTAGCAAAAGTTAAAGTGGCCAAAAAAAGCTAGGAGCAACAGAGATCTGTTGGACTTTAGAGGCGTCCATTGCATGTTCAAAATGACCAAGAGACAGATTGCCAACTGATCGAATTTAATTGACTTCAGCAGGGAGAAATCAACAGCAGTTTACAGTGCACTGGAGAAACTCTAAACAGCTTCTGAGTCCGTTTTCCAAAACCCTAGCTCTTTATTTTCTCTCAAGCCGTTTCTGGGGAAACGAAACCAGGTGTTATTTCTCGTCCCCGCGACTGGTACAAGACTCCTCTGACGTAGGATGGTCAGCTCCCTGCCTGGTACAGGATGCCTCCTGTGCTTCTCCTTATCTGCTCAAAACAGGATGTGCTATGGCCTTCAGACACACAAAAAGGCTCACAAACCTTTATGAATCTCTTCTTATTTAACTCTTCAGTTTTTCTTAATCAGAATTTAAAAGGTAAAAAGTTGGTTAGCAAAATAAGTACTTTTAAATATATAAAAGGTAAAATATAAATCCCACAAATCCCTCTCTTGGCCTCTGAAAGAGGCCACAATTCAAAACATAGACAAATGCATCCTAAACTATCTTCATACTATCTTAAGCCTGACACATTTGCTGGTGCGTCCGAGAGTGCTCGGGTCGAAAAACCTCCGTGAGGGAAAAAGACACCCGAGCGATCCCCAAGTTGGCTTGTGGGCGATCACTCTTAGGCCCTCCCGTCCACACCAGATCTATACACAAACATAGAACCAAAAGACTGCGCTAAAACCTATCTGCTAAAACATCCTTACTACCAGAGTGCCCAGAAAGGGTTGGAAAACCCTTGTGGGCCCAATTGACCCTCAAGTTCTGCTAACCTAAACATCACACATGATTACACCTTAGATTTTAACATTACTATCAAATCAATAACACAATCGTTTTGATCCAGGATCTGAAATAAAGCAGAATTAATGGAAAAGATAGCAGAAAGAAAGAAACAAACAAACACAAAATACAGTTTTTTCTTGTCTTGAGAAAATAAATGACATTTACTCATACAGCAACCAAAGTAATAAGTAAAAGTATTCTAAACACCATAAAAATTAATAAATGAGTCATAAGAAAATTAAATGAATCATAAGAAAATGAATCAAAAAGAATTAATAAATGAATCATAAGAAAATGAATCATAAGAAAATTTAATCAACTTAATAAAAAATAAGAAAATTAATCATAACATTAGTCAAAATTTTAAGAGAAAAACTTAAATCAACAAAAATTTAAGAAGGGGAAAAAAACAAAATCAAAATTTGATATTACTCCAAAGCATAAATTGAGATGTTTTCTTTTTACATCTCCTCCTCCCCCATTTGCTCAATCCTTTAGTCACATTTGGTTTCTTCACTTCTCGTTTGGGTCTGATTAGGGTCTGATTAGATCTGTTCATCACAACTGTGATGTTTCTGTTGGTTTCTAGATCATGACTTTTTCCTACAGTGTTATCCCCCTACTCTTAGCACTGCAATTATTCCAATGAGAATCATTAATTTCCAATTTTCCCACAATTTCTCCTCTTGACCTGCATCTTTGCTGTCGTTCTTCTACTACTGCTATTATTACTTCTTGGTCAAATTCTTTTGAAGCTTCTTCAGTCCATTTTAAAGGTGCATTTAGTTTTTTGATTCCTGCATCCCTCATTAGTTGTCTCATTTGTTGTTCCTAAAAACTCTAACATTTTCCATTTCATTTTATCATTTAGAAATTTGTTAATTATTTTACAGTCCACATTTATTTTATCCATAATTAATCTTGTTATTTTTATCAGTTCTGAACATTTTTACTTTATGTTTACCATCTGTTGATTTAACACATTTAAAGAATTCTACCAATTTAACAAAACTCATTCTAGAGTTTCCAAAACCACAAACTACAATTGTTTATTCAGTCACAATTTGGATTGTAATTTCAGGTTTAACTTTTAAGTAATTTAACTTAAATTATCATCATTAAAATTTATTTTTCAGATTCTACATTTAGAAATATTATCTCAATAATCAATTTTCACTTTGCAGTGCTTAATTTTTCATCTAAGTTCTATAGTCTATCTTTGCTTTACTTTGTGTGTTTGAGTTTCTCTTCCAAGAGAGCGTTTAAAGGCTGGGTGAACTTATCAGTCTCTGCGTTATTTTGTCTAGGCTTTCTCACACATTCAAACATTCTAGTTACTCATCTCACATCACAAGTTCCTTGCTTACACACACATACAATTTGCCATCTTCATCATTTTTTCCTCAAACATTTTCTATCAATTCAGCCAACATTGTATATCTCCATCCATTATCCAACACAACAACTTTCTCTTGCTTTTCTAAATCTGATTGCAATTCCTGCTCCAAAGGCACAGTCTGCGCTTACACAGTGTGCTACTGGTTCTCCACTAGGAGCAGTAAAGAGATCTCCCACTCTGTGAACAATCTGTAAAGCCTGTTGAGGGAATTTTTTGTCAAAATGTTCGTCACTCACATGTCCTGTTGTTTCCTGGTCCTCTTCGGGTATTTTCTTCTTCTTGTGTATGTGTATGTGTTTGTGTATTACCTGTTGAATTCTAAGATGATCCTCTATTCTCCCTCTCTTGGACCTTAGAAGTAAGGTCCACACTTGTGTCTTCCAATGATCGTGATGGCTTAGGTGATACCAGGTGTCACCCTTTCCTTCAATCCTACTTCCCATAGCTCCTCAAAATGCTTTCTGTCGCTTCCATACATGTTTCTGGGGTCGGTGCTGCTAGAAGTAGATCATCTACATACATAATATCATAATAGTGATTTAAACTCAATACGATCTCACTCCTGGATCTTCGTTTTCTCCTCCAATCTGAAAAATCCTCATCACAATCACAACACAAATTAGGTAACGATTCAACACACACTGCTCCCGCCATCTGCAACAAAAACAAAACTTCATTGTCAGTGAAATGTTTATCAGTATCATTTTGCCAGTAAAACACCACCTTTTCCCATGTCTCCAGCATCTGTAACAAAGTTATCACAGATTTCAGTTCTTGAAACATTTCCTTCTTCTCACTCCATAATCTTTGTTTATTATGGAATCTAATAGTTGATTGATAAGTTACCATTTACAGCTCATCCAAGAATTTTATAAGACATCATAGACCCATGTTTTCTCCTGAATTTTTTCATCTTGTCAAGATTCATGACACCTCATTTACATTTTTCTCTCTTCAATTATCAGGTTTGTTCTGCAACAAAACACAACCAACTTCTAACTAAACTATTCTAAACTATTGCTAACCCCATCAGTCCTAAAAGAAAATTCACAACAACCTCGACACCTGATGTGTAAAAGCATAGGATTCATCTCCGAGTAACAAAGAATAAAAAATAATAATAAAAGAAAATAATAAAACACACACAGTATGCCCCGTCGACACACTTTCAAAAAAAATTGGGGGAAAAAATGAAAAAGTCAATGGCCAGATTTTCCACAAAAATGCTAAAAAATATATATATATATATATTTTTTTTAAATTCCCTGCAGAAGCAATGTACATTGGTTAGGTTAGACACACTTCATTCAATCTCATTCATCACAAACAATCATCTCCCCAGATTTGGCTAAATGTTACACTTTATTTTTCTATTAAGTGTTTTAAAGGCCTCTGTTTTTAGATATTGCCATTGTTTACCCTTTTATTCTCTCATAATTATCAATTTGTCACTGCAAGTTGAATAATAATTTCTCTATATTGTTTTAGGAAATGTCTTCACTGTATAGTCATTTTTCAAGTCCACATTAATTTCTATTCTCAATTAGCATCTTCACAAGACTGTCACGTTTCAGTCCGTCCACAAGCAACACTTGTTTTTCATTGTTTATTATTCAGTCTTAAGTCAGGTATCCATTCAAGATCTCTCATTGAATAAACATTCACATAAAATGGCACACTACGTGCTCCTCTGTTACCGTTAACACTGTGACCAATCAGAAATATCAGTAAATATCATGAATGTTTTACTGTTTAGTCAATGAAAATCACAAAATAGATTCCTCTAACATGAAAGGTTGGAGTTGGATTTCAAAATTCTAATGATTTCCCCTTTTCTTTGTTAAAAACTCATTGTTGATAATTCTCATTCATAAAAACCCCCAAGTCACTTCAATTATTTGTCTCTGAATGAGTTGTATTCGTTTAAAACCTGTTTTCATTTCCCCCAAAAAAATCAACACCATTAATATAGGGATGTCATAAGCAACAGAAGTCTTCGGACTTCACATTAGTCATTTTAGTTTATTAGTATTTCAATTCTTCATAAACGAGTGGTTTGGTTACTGTCGCCCATCTTAATATCAATCTGTCACACATAGACGCATTATAATGAGTCAGAGTATTATAAAATACTCTGTTTTTCTGGTAGAACTCATTACATTAGTCTAGATGACATCAATCTACACCCAATATAATTAGATGACAATTTATTTATATTTTTTTTTTTTGTTAAGAATTAAAAATTTCAACACGTTTATGTTATATTTTTTTTATTTTGCAAAATCAATATCAGTTGATTTAATTTTTCCTTTCAATGGATCAGATTATTTCAGTCTAAAAGTGATTTGTTTCAAAGTCAATATAATTTAGAATTTATTCTTTTAAATTCCCACAATCCCTTTGGACGTCAGAAACCAGTCACTCAACTTCTCACTGAAGTTCATAAAATAAATCCTATTCTATCTGTTTGCACCCAAATCAACCTAATTTTACTTTGAACTTCACTCATGGTTTAAGTTTGATAAATGCATATGCTCAGCAGAGTTTTACAGGTTTCAGTAATCCTAATGATTACAAACCCATTTCAACTATGTTAGTTTGTTAGTATAAAAGTACCTAATGTTGTAGCCATTTTCCGCTTCTCAGCTCCGAAGCCTTCATGATTCTGAACCATTCTGAGAGAGATCAGGAGATGATTGATGAAGGTCTTTGATGAAGGTCTTTGTCAGACGAGTGATTTGCACAGTTGATTGTCTTTTCCTCAGATCTGACCCCTCTCCTCTCCGTTTCTCCTTCTCTCTTCCACACCTCCTCGTGAGATGCATCCTTCCTCATTTTCCCTCAAGCTGCTCACTCCAGGCCATAAACTCCTAATGGACTTACAGGATAGTGTGTGAAAAACAGTCTCTGTAACAAGAACAAGCTACGCCATCCCAATGTCACAGTCAGCTCCACCCCTCCTTGGGTGCACCACCATGTTGGAGGAAGAGTCTTTGGGAAGGAAGTGTTTGTGTGGGTGGAGAGAAACATAGAAGGGTACTTGCATCAGATGATCCGTTCGCATGCAGCTGATGTTTGCATACGCAGATAAGGCCAGAAGCCTGTGCAGTCCATGGGGCAGATCTGAACACGGTCATGATGATTCCAGGTGCTTGAAGAACTCCATCATCTCCACTCTCAGAAGGCCATCCGCATGCTTTGAACTCAGAATTGATCAAGATTTCATTCAAAATAAACAAAACAAACAAGTTAGTTCTTATTCAGATTTTATCTTGGGTTGGAACATCAAACTCTGCTTTGATTAAGTTGCACACAAAATAATTCCCCAATCAACTTAATGTTTCAATTTCCTTTCAATTAGGGTGCAATTATTTATTTATATATATATATATATTAGTATTATTTATTTTATTTATTTATTATTATTATTATTATTATTATTATTATTTTTTTTTTTTTAAACAAAAGTCCCTCTATCTAAAATAATTCTCTTAGGGAAGAACCACAACCTTTCAATTAAACACACCAACTAAGTCGATTGAATTTATGCAAAAAGGAAAAGTCATCTCAAAGAGTCTTTTACATGTCTTTAACATAACTATTATGAATTTTCATGTCTACATTAGCAAGATTTGTCTTCTATAGCATGTTTGATCTGTCTTTTGCTAAATTTAATTCAACACCAAAGCAGTTAGTTTAATTTATTTTCCTTTTACTTTTTAACTTTTTAAGTCTTAACCTCCTAGTTTATTTTCCCCAATTTGTAGATGTATAATAAATAATTAATTATGTAGCAACAATTTACTTCCACAAATTTAATCAAAGTTGTTTGATAGATTTATTTTTATGCTTGTTTCTAATTTATAATTTTATAATTTAGTAACTAAATATTAATGTTTAAGCTTAATGCTTCTGAAATTTAATAATTTTCCCCAGTGTTATTAGGAAAGTACATCCCCCTGCATTCAACCACTAGATGTCACTCTCACACATTCACAGATTTCATCACACATATGTGTCATATGCAATGAAAATCTGGGCTATTAGCTTATTCGCAGTGCGCTATAACACATAACATATGTGTAGTTGCAAACCAAGTTTCTCTTTTTTTTATTGCCCAAAAATGTTCTATTATCTCTTTTTTGGCAAGTCTCTAATTCTTGCTGGCGCGCTGTTGATTTCCCTGGGTTCAACTTGGGTTGTTATGATTTCCTCATATTTTCCCATTGGTTCCCAGAGTCACCTCAAATCTTGTTCCTTCTCAAAATCTATGATTTCCTTCTCAAATACAGTAGGTTTTATAATTTTAGAAACCCTATCTTTCCCTATTTAATGATTTTAATCCTTTCCCTATTCTTACCTACTGTTTAATTTAGTGTCTAATTAAATTTTTTATAGTGGGCACTCCCCACTACCCCGCAGACCAGAGGATTTCCACAATTTTCAACTTCCACCAATCCTCGTCAGAACTGGGGCTTTTGAAAACGGGTCTGCCCAATTTTCTTTCAATTGCCAAACACAGTTTACTACTCGTGAGATGTCCTCACAAAATACTTTTCACTAAGTATTTTCTTGACTCACTTTTCACGAAGTAGTCCCTTTATACTTATCACGAAGTATGTATACTTTCACGAAGTATTCTCTTTATACTTTTCACGAAGTATTTTCTTGACTCACTTTTCACGAAGTAGTCCCTTTATACTTATCACGAAGTATGTATACTTTCACGAAGTATTCTCTTTATACTTTTCACGAAGTATTTTCTTTATACCTTTTACTTATCACGAAGTTTGCGCTAGGTATTTTGCTTATCACGAAGCTTAATATCACAAAGTATTTTCCTACCTCCACTGCTGATTTCTCCCTGCAGTCAAAAATTTGGAAACACGGAAAAGATCGCTTTTTCTCTTTAAACTTCAAAATCTGTATAAAATAATCGACGGTTCTATAGAGAAACCCCAATTCAACACTTGATTTAATGTAACCAATAGCAGAATTTAATTAAAAGGTTTCTGCTTACCTTTTGAAAGGGCGGCGCCGCCTCTGTGTGTTGAATTGGGAATCTCCTCACATCCAGGAGTCTCTTAGAGTCATCACGTCGGAGGTCACCAATTTGTTGGACTTTAGAGGCGTCCATTGCATGTTCAAAATGACCAAGAGACAGATTGCCAACTGATCGAATTTAATTGACTTCAGCAGGGAGAAATCAACAGCAGTTTACAGTGCACTGGAGAAACTCTAACAGCTTCTGAGTCCGTTTTCCAAAAACCCTAGCTCTTTATTTTCTCTCAAGCCGTTTCTGGGGAAACGAAACCAGGTGTTATTTCTCGTCCCCGCGACTGGTACAAGACTCCTCTGACGTAGGATGGTCAGCTCCCTGCCTGGTACAGGATGCCTCCTGTGTTCTTCTTATCTGCTCAAAACAGGATGTGCTATGGCCTTCAGACACACAAAAAGGCTCACAAACCTTCATGAATCTCTTCTTATTTAACTCTTCAGTTTTTCTTAATCAGAATTTAAAAGGTAAAAAGTTGGTTAGCAAAATAAGTACTTTTAAATATATAAAAGGTAAAATATAAATCCCACACAACACCTAAGCTAATCTCTAAAATATGTATTTTATTATTGAGAACAGACAATTTAGTATGTCTACCCACTACCAAATGGGAAAAAGATTTATCTACAACTACAAATCAGTCATTCTGGAATCGTATATGCTCAAACATATTTCAAGTATCCACAAACCCAAACTTACAGCTAATACAATTTAAAATTCTTCACCGAACACATTATACAGGTCAAAGAATGTTTCAAATGGGTCTCTCTGACTCCAACATCTGCCAACTGCAATGAGAATGCTGTGGACACTATTTACATGCTCTCTGGTCATGTTTACCAGTACAAAATTCTGGCAAGAGTCTGCGGACAGCTATAATCATGGTTAGACACCTCATCTCACCACACCAGTGCTTTGTCTATTAGGGGACCTAGATAGTATTGATCTGATCTTGAGGTCAACACATCAGTCTTAATTTTCAATGCTTTGCTTGTCGCAAAGAAAATATATCTGATGAACTGGAAAACTAAAAAGAAACTATGCATCACTCAGTACACTACATTCTAATAGACTACTTCACCTTGGAAACGTTATCTGCTTTCAATTAAATAACTGTAAACTTCTCTAATTGTTAATGCCCCAGCTACCTCCAGTTCTAGTTAGAGACTGTCTGCATTGAGCTGAGTCCTGTATCTGACTGGATCATCTGGGTTAAGGCTGCTGTCACCCCGGGGCGGTGGGGGTTGGGCAGGGTGCCTTAAGATGGGTTGGCTGCTGCTCCTCCGTTGGCTGGCGGTGGCCATGGGGGGTGGGGCTTGGGGGGTCTAGGGGGGCCCGGGCCTGCGCGGTGCCGGCCAGCTCAGGGTGACGGGGTGGTTGTCAAGGGCGGTGAGGGGGGGACACGGAGGGCCGGAACTCACGCTGCTGCTATCGCCACAGTCTCCGGGCGGGAGGCTAGCCAGCAACCCTTGGGGCTTCCGGGGCTTGCGGGTTAGGGGGGGTATCGGTTCGGGATCGGTTGGGCGCGGGAGCGATTCCGGTCTGGGCGGGGTGAGGCTTCCTACCGGGCTGGGGCCGGCCCTGTGCATGCTCAAGCAGTGGCTCCAGTGTGTATGTGTGTGTGTGTGGGGGGGGAGGGGGGTGTGATTGAACATATGTGTGTGTGTGTGTGGATGGGGTGGAGGGTGTGTATGCGAGTATGTGCATTTGAGAGACAGGTGGTTGCGTAAGTGCGTGTGAATGAGTAGGACTGGTCCCGAGGGGGGGGCAGCTGTCTCCCGGCTGCCCGCATTATCCTTCACAGGTCTCCCATGGCCCCTGCGATGGGGGGCAGTGCTGTTCCTGGGGGGATGCAGCCAGTCGGCTGCTCCCACTCACCACACCAGATCCCAGTACACACACTCTCTTCACTCACACAAATAGAATCATGAGGGTCCTTGTTCCCATGGGGGATCATGCAAGGCGGGGTGACCTATCGGCGATCCCGCCCTGCCTCCTTTAGACGGGGACTCTCAGTTTTAATCACATAGGACACAGAACATCTCCAGGGCACCAGGTGGGCCTTCCTCCCGGAGCGGACAGTAAGCCAATCTCACCTGCCACTGCCTCGCTTCCGGGGTTGGGCAACCCCTGGGCCCCTTACAACACTTGCAAGGACACACTAAATTTAGGCCTGGAGGGCTAGTCTCTCTGTCTAAATCTTGGTGGGAGGAGGCTGCAGATCTGTGGCACCTCCCACAATATACGACGGAGAAGGCTACCCTCATTTTAAATACACATTAGATATGTAGGGCGGGGGGTGGTGCCTGGACATCATCCGCCAAACGACGGTGACACTCCAGGACACCATTCCCTTTTATTGCATTTTATCTCTCCAACACACCCACATATACCTGCATTACATGACAACTGGGAGCAGATGTTGGGGAATGGGTGGACGACTGCCCCCGTCTTCCCTCTTGGGGGGTAAGGGCCCACCATCGCGGGGGTGTGGTTGGCTGCGGGGGGTGGGTGCGGGCTGCAGGTGAGTGACTGGCTACTTCCCGGGACAGGAAGACTGAATGAGTGGGTAGATGGATGGATGGATGATTGGATGACTGGATGGGGTTGATTTAGTGGGTGGGGGGGGGGTTGCTGGTAGGGGTGTGCGTGGGGTTAGGTTTGGGGGGCTGCTGGTAGGGTGAGTGTGTGTTGGGGGACTGCTGGTTGATGTGTGCATGGGGTCGGGGTGTGGCCGGGGGGGGGGTCCTGCCGCGTCTGGAGTGGTGTCCCTACCCGCGCCCATTTGGTCCCTTGGCCGTCCTCCGTTTTTTCTTGCGGGTCCACGGAGGTGCCCGGGACTGGGGGCCTACTGCGGGGGGATGTGGGCATGGCGGTGCTTGTGGGTGGGGCCTCCCAGTCTCTGCCCGCACTATCAGGGGCTGCATTCCCACCTAGCTTTGGGCTGGTCGACCTCCTGCTGCAGCGGGCCCACTGGGGCCCCGGGCATTGCTCTCTGGGGTTGCCGACTTTACCAGGGGAGGTGGGGCGGGTCCGGCTCCGGGTCCCAGGCCCCAAAACTTGTCGTTCTGTGGGGGGTGGGCTGGATATCTGGGTAGTTCCTGACCATATATGGGACTTGGCTTGAGGCAGATCCCACATTTCATTTGGGACATAGAAGGTTAGTCACGACACCTGGGATGTTTGGTCGCTGCTAGATGCTTGAGGTTTAGGTCACCTGTCCTGTAACACTCAATTACTTATGTGTATGTGTATATATATGTGTGTATGTATGTATGTGTGTGTGTATGTATGTATATATGTATAGGTGTATGTATGTATGAGTGTATGTATGTATGTATGTATATATATATATATATATATATATACATATTATATATCTATATCTCTCTATATATGTGTATATCTCTGATTCTATTTTTTATTATTCTTCTTATTATTCTGCGTGTTTATCTGCATGTATGTATATATGTATGTATGTATATTTATATTTGTATGCATATCTGTAGAAAGATGCGAACTACTTGGATGTAATAAGGTAGGTATCTAATACTATTTATTTTACTTATTCTCATTTTCAACTCAATCTTGACTCCTTCCCCCACAATTACCTCTCACCTTCTCTTTCCCCCTCCAAAACTTCTCTACCTGTTTTCCCCTCAATTACTTCTCTCTTCTTTCCCCCTTTTTTTTATTAACACCATCCTGTCCTGATGTATGTTTATATGATTGATTAATGTAATTATTGTGATGAATGCGAATGAAATAAATTAAAAGCTTCTATCCAGAGGAATAATCAATATATAATCTTCAATCTCTGGAAAGAGCAAAACTGACCAACTCATACGAAGCACCTCCCTTCTCATGGGGCTGCTTTGAAGTAGGACAGGACAGGTAAAAAAAAAAAAAAAGAATTTGGTTGTGTTTTGTGCCAGAACAAACCTGATAGATGAAGAGAGAAAAATGTAAATGAGTGCCATGAATCTTGACAGATGAAAATTCGGTTTCACTTTGAGAAGAGAAAACATGGGTCTATGATGTCTTATGAATTTCTTGGATGAGCTGTAAATGGTAACTTATCAATCAACTATTACATTCCATAATAAACAAAGGTTATGGAGTGAGGAGAAGGAAATGTTTCAAGGACTGAAATCTGTGATTACTTTGTTACAGATGCTGGAGACATGGGAAAAGGTGGTGTTTTACTGGAAAAATGACACTGATAAACATTTCACTGACAATTAAGTTTTGTTTTGTTAAGTTTTGTTGCAGATGGTGGGAGCAGTGTGTGTAGAATCATTAACTAATTTGTGTTGTGATTGTGATGAGGATTTTTCAGATTGGAGGAGAAAACAAAGATCCAGGAGTGAGATCGTATTGAGTTTAAATCACTATTATGATATTATGTATGAAGATGACCTACTTCTAGCAGCACCGACCCCAGAAACCGGTATGGAAGCGACAGAAAGCATTTTGAGGAGGCTATGGGAAGTAGGATTGAAGGAAAGGGTGATACCTGGTATCACCTCAGCCATCACGATCATTGGAAGACACAGGAGTGGACCTTACTTCGAAGGTCCAAGAGAGGGAGAATAGAGGATCATTTTAGAATTCAACAGGTAATACACAAACACATATACATGCACAAGAAGAAGAAAATACCCGAAGAGGACCAGGAAACAACAGGACACCTGAGTGAAGAAAATTTTTACAAAAATTTCCCTCAACAGGCTTTACAAATTGTTCACAGAGTGGGAGATCTCTTTACTGCTCCTAGTGGAGAACCATTGGCACAACGTGTAAGCGCAGACTGTGCCTTCGGAGCAGGAATTGCAAAAAGATTTAGAAAAATACGGAGTTGAGAAAATAGAAGTCCAAAAGGAAAAGAAAAGGTGAAATTGGCGCCACGGCCAGTCTGTCGTCCGGCTATCATCCGCAGACCAACGGACAGGCCGAGAGGGCTAATCAAGATTTGGGGCACATTCTACGTTGTCTATCCCATCGGTGTTGTAACACATGAAGTAGACAGGCTTGTCTTTCACACTAGTAACTAAAACATCTGGACGAGATCTCCCAACATATCAAGATTTTGAAAGCATGAAACAGTGGTGTGACCTATTGAAAATTACAAACACACAAAGTAAAGCACAGATAGACTATAGAACTTAGATGAAAAATTAAGCATGGCAAAGTGAAATTGATTCTTGAGATAATATTTCTAAATGTAGAATCTGAAAAATAAATTTTAATGATAATTTAAGTTCAATTACTTAAAAGTTAAACCTGAAATTATAATCCAAATTGTAACTGAATAAACAATTGTAGTGTGTGGTTTTGGAATGAGTTTTGTTAAATTGGTAGACTTCATTAAATGTGTTAAATCAGCAGATGGTAAACATAAAGTAAAATGATGAGAACTGATAAAAATAACAAGAATAATTAGATAAATTAAATGGACTGTAAAATAATTAACACAATTTCTAAATGATAAAATTAAATGGAAAATGTTAGAGTTTTTAGGAACAACAGGCTACTGCAGTGAATACATCACAGAGTATGCAGAAAATGAGACAACTAATGATGCAGGAATCAAACAACTAAATGCAACTCTAAAATAGACTGAAGAAGCTTCAAAAGAATTTGACCAACTTAAAAAAGAAGTAATAATAGCAGTAGTAGAAGAACGACCAAACGAGAAGTGAGAAAAACCAAATGTGACTAAAGGATTGAGCAAATGGAGGAGGAGATGTAAAAAGGAAAACATCTCAATTTATACTTTGGAGTAAAGCTTTTTATTTCTCTTCTTAAATTTTTTGTTGATTTAAGTTTCCTCTTAAAATTTTGACTTTATTGTTATGATTAATTCTCTTATGTTTATTAAGTTGATTAATTTGTTATGTAAATTTTCTTATGTTTTTTAAGTTGATAAAATTTTCTTTTGATTAATTTTCTTATGATTTTTTTTATTTCTTTTGATTAATTTTTTTATGATTCATTTAATTTTCTTATGACTCATTTATTAATTTTTATGGTGTTTAGAATACTCTTTACTTATTGATTTGGTTACTGTATGAGTAAATGTCATTTATTTTCTCAAGACAAGAAAAAACTGTATTGTGTGTTTGTTTCTTTCTGCTGTCCTTTCCATTAACTGCTTTTTCAGATCCTGGATCAAAACGATTGTATTATTGATTTGATAGTAATGTTAAAATCTAAGGTGAAATCATCTGTGATGTTTAGATTAGCTGAACTTGGGGTCAATTGGGCACACAGGGTTTTCGCCCCAACCCTTTCTGGGCACTCTGGTAGTAAGGATGCTTTAGCAGATAGGTTTAGCGCAGTCTTTTGTTTCTATTTTTCCTCTGTATAGATCTGGTGTGGACGAGAGAGCCTAAGAGTGATCGCCCACAAGCCACTTGGGGATCGCTCGGGTGTCTTTTTTCCTCACAGAGGTTTTTCGACCCGAGCACTCTCGGACGCACCAGCAAATGTGTCAGGCTTAAGATAGTATGAATATAGTTTAGGATGCATTTTACTCTGTCTATGTTTTGAATTGTGGCCTCTTTTTCAGAGGCCAAGAGAGGGATTTGTGGGATTTATATTTTACCTTTTATATATTTAAAAGTACTTATTTTATTAACCAACTTTTAATCTTTTAAATTCTTATTAAGAAAAACTGAAGAGTTAGGAGTTTGTATGCCTGAAGGCCAGAAGCACATCTTGTTATTGAGCAAGGGAAAACATCTGGACTTAGCAGATAAGAGAAAACTCCTTGTTGCAACAAAATGAAGAAACCATGAAGCAGACCTCCTCATCAGCACAAACGACCTCCACGTCGTTAGGAGACGTTACACTGGACCCTTTTCAGTGGATAGACGTTCAGGTTCTCCTTTAGGTTGCCTCCACCACTCTCAGACTGCCACACTCGGTCAGTTCCACCATCAGCTTTCTCATCATTCAACTTTCTACGAGAACAAACAGTATGAGCGCAAATCCAACCTGAAGCTCAGTATTAGTCATTCATACAAAACATAAAAAAAATAAATAAAAAAAAATAATAAAAAATAAACAAAACCCCCAAAGAAACAAAATAACATAAAACAGTGTTAGTATCAATTTTATGATAGTACGTTAAACTCAAATACGACCTCACTCCTGGATCTTCATTTTCTCCTAAAATCTGGAAAAAAATATCAGACACACGCAAAAAAAAAAAAAAAACCACAACAAGTAACAACATACATCAAGATTCAATCTCACATACAAGATAAACATTTGATGTACAATCTCCTCCATGTCCATATTACCTAAAAAAAACCATTATTAAACAATCACAACACAAATCAGGTAATGATTTGATACACACCGCTTCAACCGTCTGTAATAAAAAACAACCATAAATGTCAGTGAATTGTTTCAAACGAGGTCAATGACACCTCATTTTCAGTTTATTTGTCTTCTTCAAATTATTAGGTTTGTACTGCAACAGAACTCAACCCACCCCTAACTAAACTATTCTAAACTATCTCTAAACCCATCATTCCTAAAAGAAGATTCACAACAACCTCGACACCTGATGTGTAAAGTCGTAGGATTCATCTTCGAGTAACGAAGAATAAAAAAAAAAAAAAAAAAAAAAAAAACAGTACGCTTCGTCAACACGCTTCCAAAAAGATAAACAATTTAAAAAGTCAATGGCCAGATTCTCCACCAAAAAAAAATGTGTAAAGAAAAATCATTCCCTGCGAAAGCAATGTACATAGGTTAGGTTAGACACACTTCATTCAGTCCATTCATCACCAGCAAACATCTCCCCAGACTTTGCTAAATGGTACACTTTTTTTCTATTAAGTTTTTTTTTTTTTTTTTAGCCTCTGCTTTTAGATATTTGCCATTGTTTACTTCCGTATTATTATCAGTTTGTCACTGCTAGTTGAATAACAATTGACTCTATATTGATTTAGGAAATGTCTTCACGCTGTAATCATTGTCGAGGTCACATTAGTTTCTATTCTCAATTAGCATCTTCACAAAACTGTCAAGTTTGAGTCTGTCCACAAGCAACACTTGTTCTTCATTGCTTATTATTCAGTCTTAAGTCCGGTATCCATTCAAAATCTTCCAATGAACAAACATTCACATACAATGGCATTCTACGTGCATCTTTGTTACAGTTAACACTCTGACTAATCAGAATCCCTAGTAAATACCATGAATGTTTTAATGTTTAGTCAATGAAACCTATGAAACAGATACCGCTAACATGAAAGGTTGTAGTTGGGTTCCAAAATTCAAAGAATTTTCCCTTTTATTATAAATAAAAATCTAATTATTGAAAATCCTCATTCATATAACCCCCAAGTCATTTGAAACCATTTGTTTCTAAATGAATTTTACTCGTTTAAAAGAATTCTCTGTTATGCCTTTCCCCAGAAATATAGGGATGTGATAAACAGCAGAAGTCTTCAGACTTCACATTAGTCATTTTAGTCTATTAGTAGTTCAACTCTTCATGAACAAGAGTGGTTTGGTTACTGTCAGTCCATCTTAATATCAATTTGTCACACAGACTCATGATAATGAGTCAGAGTATTATAAAATACTCTGTTTTTCTGATAGAACTCTTTACATTAGCCTAGATGACATCAATCTACACTCAATTTAATTAGATGACAACTCTTTTTAGTTAGGAATTAAAAATTTCAACACATTTATGTTATATTCTCTTCCAAAATCAATATCAGTTGGTTTAATTCTCCTTTCAATGGATCAGATTATTTTCAGTCTAAAAGTTTTGTTTTAAAGTCAATATAATTTATAATTTATTTCTTTTAAATTCACACAATCCCTTTGGACATCAGAAACCAGTCACTCAACTTCTCACTGAAGTTCATAAAATAAATCCTATTCTATCTGTTTGCACCCAAATAAACCTAAATTTTACTTTTCCATTTCACTCTTGGTTTAAGTTTGATTAATGCTTATGCTCAGCAGAGTTTTAAAGGTTTCAGTAACCCTAATGATTCCAAACCCATTTCAAACATGTTAGTTTGTTAGTATAAAAATACCTAATGTTGTAGCCATTTTCCAGTTCCCAGCTCCAAAGCCTTCATGACTCTGAACCATTCTGAGAGAGATCAGGAGATGATTGATGAAGGCCTGTGATGATGTCTTTGTCAGACGAGTGATTTGCACAGTTTGATTGTCTCTTCCTCAGATCTGACCGCTCTCCTCTCCGTTTCCCCTTTTCTCTACCACACCTCCTCGTGAGATGCATCCTTCCTCCTTTTCCCTCAAGTTGCTCACTCCAGGCCATAGACTCTTAATGGACTTACAGGATAGTGTGTGAGAAACAGTCTTTGTATCAGATGATCCGTTCGCATGCTTATAATGTTTGCATTCACGGACAAGGCTGGAAGTTGTCTTTGCAGTCCATGGGGCAGATCTGAACACGCCATGATGATTCCAGGTGCTTGAAGAACTCTACCGCTAACATGAAAGGTTGTAGTTGGGTTCCAAAATTCAAAGAATTTTCCCTTTTATTATAAATAAAAATCTAATTATTTAAAATCCTCATTCATATAACCCCCAAGTCATTTGAACCATTTGTTTCTAATGAATTTTACTCGTTTAAAAGAATTCTCTGTTATGCCTTTCCCAGAAATCACCAGAAATATAGGGATGTGATAAGCAACAGAACTCTTCAGACTTCACATTAGGTCATTTTAGTTTATTAGTAGTTCAACTCTTCATGAACAAGAGTGGTTTGGTTACTGTCAGCCCATCTTAATATCAATTGTCACACCTAGATGCATTATAATGAGTCAGAGTATTCCAAACCTCTGCAATTCCGGTAGAACTCATTACATTAGTCTAGATGACATCAATCTACACCCAATATAATGTAACAAACGGGTTATCACATATTTAATAATACGATAAGAGGCAATCATTCAATCCGTCATGTAAACAGACCAAATATTACCTGTGTGGGCGAAGGAGCAGTTCACTGGGGGAATTAGAACCGCTGCCAGGTCTCGGGTCGTTTAAATGAAGTTGTCAGATCTCAATTTACAGTTTTAGAGTCACTCTGTCCACCAGAATCAACCAATCGCTATTAATATGGATCCTTAATCAAAATGCATCTTATCCCAAACCTGACTACCAAGTCATGACTATGTCAAGATCGTCAGCCACAGGGAACGGTCAAACAAAATGTATAAATCAAAAACAAGGTAAGTATGTTTATAGGGTTTTATAAATCTATTCTAGACACACAAATTGGATAAATGATTTTAGCTAAGCTAAGGCATTCGCTCACGCAAACACACGCACACCGAGGGGAGGGGTGAGAGAGACAGATTAGAGCAAGCGAGAGAGAGAGAGGGAGAGACAAAGTTTCAGATCCCAAGTTTAAGCTTACTCTTAATTATCAATTTAAGTATACAACCAGCTTCAGCATTCCCACAGTCGTTCTGTTCTCGTTACCCGCGTCAGAAGTTAATTAATTATCGCTTGATACCGTTTAAGATCCGTTGAGTCGATCAGGGTTCCCAAGTTGTTTGCGGGGCAGAACGAGAGGCTTCCTGTGTAGGGCTGTGAAGGTGTGCTCTGGTTGTGGGAAAATGTCCGTAAAGTCCAAAAGACGTTTCGCGTTGGTTCGGCAGTCTTTATATTTAAGATCACGACTCTGGGTTGATGAGAGCCGGGTTTTCTTCGTTGAGAAGCCAAACGATAAGAGAGTTCTGAATAGTGTACTGAGAGTAGCTGGCTAATAGCCGGAGGAGGAAGCGGACTGGAACTGGAGAAGAAGAGACTGCTATCTACGGAAGACAAAAGAAGACTTAAAACGGCAAAGAAAAGAAGACTCTAACAGCAAAGGAAAAGAGTAGACTACCAAAGAAAAAGACTAAAAAACTGTCTGGCTACAGGGGAGCGCGCCTCAGGTTTTAAATGAGAGGCAGGTCTCTCTTGCAGCTTTAGCCACTGAGAGCACTCCTGGAATCGGATTGGTGGTGACGCCATGGTCCAGCCCAGGGAGACTCTCATCTGAAGAGAAGTTCGCTCTTAATTTGCATTCATTAATAAACGAAGCTATATCTCATCAAGAGAGTACCGGATAATTTTTTCCACAATTAAATCCTTTCAGGGACATTATAAGGGTCCCAATGAGATCAAACACTCGGGGTCAGTTACGAGAATTCATTCATTCGTTCATTCGTTTGTTTTAAACTGACTAAGCTATTAACTGTACAGTACAAATTATCCCGTAACATGGGAGTACATTTCAGGAGATATGTGTGAGCCCGAAAGTGTCCTTTAGCATACGTAGTGTTCTTAAAAGCAGTTTTTGTGAGTACGGTATAAGATCACGCTTCTGTGTCTCTGCCTGCTAGATCGCGGTGCTTTTTTGATCTAGCGGTCATGGCAGGGTCAGCGAGTTCACACGGTGCTGGGAACCATCAGGTGACGCTGGGGTTATCTGCTGACCCCGTTAATCCGTGAGGGTAATTACGTTTTGACTTGTTTAAAGTGAGGCCTGAGCGATGACGCCATTCGATCAGGGGTAGGCCCCCGTCGGGAATGTGGCTTCTTTCAGAATTAAAGGTGCAGTGACTGAAGCCGAGTCTATACTCCTTACATATCCCCCCTTTACGGTCGGGGAGGTCCCTTGATGGAAATCGTCGAGCGTAAAAGCCGTAGGCCAGGTTTGTCATCGGGATGGTCGAAAGTGTTGTTCCCCCTTAGGAGGACTCAGCTTGGTCGCGTAAGGTTAGAGTGACTCTCCGTGGCGTCACAGGAGTGATTTCCAACAAGTTCGACTCATTGTCCGGTTCAGGTAGATGAACAGGTTGCTCCTGGCGGCGTCGGAAGATCCTCTGGGCATCTGGGAGGCAACGGTTTACTGATTCTCGGATGGCGCTAACTCTCTTGTGGAGGAGGAACGCGAGAATGAGAGTCATTAAGTAACCGGTGGCTGTCGAGATGCACAGGGCGGTGTCCGCGGATGACCATGACCGAAAGATTGGGCTAATCGCGAGTGGTTTTTCGCGCGAGGGCTTTGAGAGCGGTCTCCACAGGGGTCAGGTCGATCGTTTGCGTGCCCTCCTCTTTGATCAGGTCTTCCAACTCGGGTTCGAGGGTGAAGGCATGATTTTTGAAGAAAGAGGGGATCTCCAACTCTGAGCGGTAGTCTTCCTCGGGCAGATGATAGAGGGCCAAGTCTTCGATATGTAGTATGGAGCCCTTGGGGACGTTGATCCAAAGTGTGCTATTAAGGAGGTTAATGCGTGTGGCGGTGTCGTGCTGATCGTACGTGAGGGTCGCAGACCGGGCAGGCGTGTTGACTAACCAGCGGTTTCCGACTATTTCAGCTTGTGTTAGCTCGACTTGGAAAAACGGCGTTGCTTCCGCGGGGCGCGTGTCCGGACGCATCGCTTCTAACCCACAAATGCCCTCGGTGTTGTCTCGTATGAATGGCTTGTTTGGGCACAGGTAGTGAATGTCCTTGGTGCGGGTGCACATACGCAGATTGGGCGCCAGGTAAAGCTCTTCGTTGGCTTCGTTGTAGGCGACAACCTCTGGGGTTTGAATTTTCACGTGGGTACTGCCCTGCCAAAATCCGACGTTCACGACATCTTTTAGCCGATAAATATTGTTCGTTTCGACAATCGGTAGGCTAATTAGGAAGGCTAAGTCGCCGAGCGTAGGGGTCCACGTAGATGGAATGGCGCTCCCGAGCGAGTAGGCCAGGTGAACCTGTATTGGGTTGGGAGTACCCACCGTAGACGAAGCGAGGACATTCTGTACGAGGCTGAGGGGCACCAGGTAAGTGGGAATCCTTCCCATCGCCAAACTATCGATGGAGGAGCTAACTTCGCGGAGCATATCTGCCATGAGGGTGTTTAGGAGCTGCATCTGGGCTAAGTCGCTCTGGACTACGCTAAAAAGCTTGTTAATCGACTTGATTGTTTGCTTCAACAGAGTGGAGTGTCGGTTTAGGACCACGATAGTGCCGTTGAGTGACTTCCCTATTGCCTGTAGGGATCGTGTTTGGACATCAAGGCGTCCTCTGATATCGGGGAGCTCGTCTTGGATTTCTCCAATATGTCGTCTTACAGTTGCTAAGTTGACTACTCATTCCGATATTAAATAGAGTACCGACGGCCGCCGTAGCTCCCAGTAGGGTTCCTAAGAATCGTTTGGGACGACGGTGGCTCCGTTTAGTTCTGCTTGAGTGACGGTCATCTTTTGCAATTGCTGTAGCATGTGGGCTACGTCAGCTTGGGCGTGGCCAACGCCTCTTGGGTCCAACGGGATCCTGCCCAGGTTGTCTGGGGGGCCCTTGGAACGGAGTGAGATCGATACACTTCTGCAGGGCTTAAGCGTACGTATACTCTCTGTGAATAAGTCTTGCAGTTAGTTATCAGTAAACCGGCTGTTCCCGGAGTACAATTCCTGAAGGTGGTCCTGGGGTTGCCACCTCGGGTTGGGGTTGAATCCCCACAACGCAGCTTAGCAAGACGGCGAGTCAGAGCATCTTCCTGGTAACAGAGTATAAAGGAATGGCTATTAGTTGCAGGGCCTGTTTAGTTTAGGCTTTCAGGTTATTGCAGGGTACTTGATTAAGTTACGTGATCGAGAACACTGAAACGCTGATCGTTTGTCGGTACGGTCAGTTAAACTCTGGGTCTGTCGATCAATCCTATTCTAGTTTCCTATTGTCTCAGTTATTTTGTTTTACTAGGGCAAGTGTTGAGCGTTGTGCCACTAACTAACAGAATTGTTATTCTAACATTCCTAATGGAGCTGAGAGGATACTTAGAAGGAGCTAGGGAGACAAGAGGAACCATCTTAAAATAAAGGGTTTGAAACAAACTTGATATATATGGGACTAACTACTTTGGTTAAATAAAAGTAAAACAAAATCAATATATATTTGATTAATTAGAGCAAAGCTATTTGGGCTATAGTCTGTCAATCTGTCTCACCTCCCCCCTCTGGTGGGGTTCTGGTGCTCTGGTAGGGCTTTATCTGGTTTCGGTGGACCCAGCGTAGACTTGGTTCATTTCGCCCCTGTCGGATTTTGATTCTGTAAGCGACAGGTGAAAGTTTGTCAACGACTTCGTGGGGTCCAGTCCAGCGTGGTAGGAGTTTGACAGACGGTGGGCAGTGGTTGGTTTTGGTCGGGCGAAGATGTAGTACATCACTTTGTCTCCGATGTCGAGTTCCTTTTGTGAGGCCCTTTTGTCGTAGTAGGCCTTTCTGCCTTCAGCGCTGGTTTGGAGCTGTTGTTGGGCAAAAGCGAAGGTTGTCTGCAAGTGTTTGTGAAGCTCTTCCAGATATTCATGAGTGGTATATGCGGTGACTAGGTTTGAGTCGCCAGGCTGGTACAGCAGGTGCAGAGGTAGTGTCATTTGTCTTCCTGTCATCATCTCGAATGGGGACACGCCCGTAGATGCATTAGGGGTTGACCGGATGGCCATCAAGACGAGGGGAAGTTTGACGTCCCAGTCCCTTTGGTTGGCCGACACGTACTTCTTCAGCATGCTGAAGAAATAAAAGCGACTGCTTTTATTCCCAGGGCTTTCCAGACTTCCTGCATGATTTCGCCTGTGAAGTGAGTTCCTCGGTCGGAGTTCACTTTCATGGGTAGGCCAAACCTTGAGAAGATGTGGTTCATCAGGAGGTAGACTGTTGTTTCTGCTGTTCATTTGGTGCAGGGAGACATTCGATCCACTTGGTGAATTCGCAGACCACAGTGAGGAAGTATTTGTTTCCTCTGGAGGATCTTGGTAGGGGACCGACCCAGTCGATTTGGAGGTCGGACCAGGGAAACGTCACTCCTCTTCGTTGTAGTGGTGCCCTGTGGTTTGGGTTTGCTGGTTGGAATTGGCAGCATACTAGACACCCTTTGACATATTCGGCGACTTGTTGTTGCATTCCCGGCCAGTAGGCTACTTGTTTTAGGGACTCGTATGTTGCTTTGGCTCCGTGATGTCCTGCGTATGGTGCGTCGTGGGCGTACATAAGCATTACCCCCCTCTGGCACCGGGGAACCACGAGGCGATGTGGAGTGGTTACATCGGTGGCAAGAAGAAGGAGCCCATCATGCAGACGCAGGAGTGCTTCGTTGCGTGAAGGAGCCGCAAGTCGGAGTCCGCAGCAAGGTCGTCTGGACGAACGGGGTGCAACGTAGGGTCGGTCAGGTGTTTGGTTATCGCCTGGATGGCGGGGTCAGATGCTTGGAGACTGACCAGGTCGTCGTTCGAGATTTGAGGCGACAACGTCATCAGGGTGGAGGCCGGGATTGTGGAGGCCTTCCGTGCCTGTCGCCGGGTCACAGCAGTCCCCTGCGGGGCGGGTGGGAGGGTCGGAAGGTCCCACGGGTCACCGTGTAGTGCGCCAGATTTCACAAGAGCATCTGTTTTGTCGTTGTTGGAGACTTGGAGACTTTGTATTGACCTGCTTGCTGGAGTTTTCTTGAGTCTTTGCTCTGTATTGATCAGCTCTGTTGAGAGAGTTTTGAATTTTGCAGCTCTGTGTTTGTCAGTTTCATTTAAGATGTTCTTGGATTTGAGAGGCGGGGAACGTTTGGCTGCATTTTGGGTTCTTGGTAGCTTGGCTCTTGGTTTCTGAAGAGCTGGGCTCTGTTTGATTACGTTTGTTTGAGGTTCTTGTGAGTCTTTAAGCTTTGTTTGCGATGTGCTTGAGTCTTCAGGCTTGGTCTTGATCAGCTCTGTTTGAGATTTATTTGGAACTGGAAGTGGTGTGTTTTCCAGTTCCATTTGAAATGTTCTTGGTTTTGAGAGAGTGAGAGCGTTTGATTGCATTTTGACTTCTTGATGACTTGACTCTGGTTTTCTTGAAGAGTTTGACTCTTGGTTCTTTGGTGAGTCAGACTCTGTTGATCTTGCGACGAGCTGGACTCTGTTTGGTCTTTCGACGAGCTGGACTCTGTTTGGTCTTTCGACGAGCTGGACTCTTTTCAATCGTTTGATGCGCTTTCATTGATTTGGTTTTGTATACTTGAAGCCACTGCATTTGTTAAGTGGGCTACCAGAACGCCTTTGTTCCGCTGCTCTCATTTTAGTCAGGAGTCTGCTTTGTCTTTCCTCCTGTCTTGTTCCTCATCTTTGGTTTTGAGAAACTCTTTCATCAGAAGTTGGACTATTTCTTGTACGTCCACCTTGGGTGCAGGTGCTTGGTAGTACACCGCTTCGCTTCTGGTTGACCCTGGCTGGTGATGGTCGGAGTATAGTCTCTGGTCTCTGTTACTGGACTGGGGGTTTTGGCTCTCCCTTGGGGTCCAGCTTGAGTTCCAGGAGTTCTTTCTTGCGTCTTCCGTCGTAGTGTCGTTGGTTCCAGGGCTTGTCATGGCGCGGCTCATAGGGACGATGTCGTGACTGGGTCTGGTCCCATGGCCTGCCCTGTTTTAATTTCATGCTGTAGTTTGGACTCCCGTTTCCGTTGGATGGGATTTCCTTCCATCCCTGGTTCCGTGGTTCAGACTGGGGTGACTGGTGGGCCCCTTCCAGAGGTAGTTCTGGTAGGTTCACCTCTAAGACCGTTGGATTTCGGTTTGTCTTTTCCAACACCATCTTTTGTTTGCCATAGGCTTTCTGTGCCAGCTCTCGCAGCTGGAGGGCCGTCATGGTTTGAGGGCATGCCATCACACCCAGGTGTTGACTGACTCCGGGATGGAGGTTCTCAGGAACAGAGTTCTGAAATTCGGGTCTTCCTCCATGTAGGGCTCATTGCGGCTTCCGAAGTAGGCTAGTCGGAGTCGCGTGTAGTACGCTTGAGGCGTTTCGTGTCGGCCTTGTTTGGTTTGTAAGGCAGCCATGAGTCCTTGTTCGGATACTGTGTTTCCAAACTCTTGAATGAGGCTTTCCTTGAGTAGGCGGTAGTCCGATGTGATCTGAGGAGGTTGTCGGTCCAGGAAGCTTTGTACTTCCGGACTAGAAGTTATTCTGATCAGATAGAGCATGTCCTGGTCGGTCGCAGAGGCTCTCATCTGTAGGTGGAAGTCCAAGTCCTTCAGGTAGGCTTGTATGTCCCTTCCACTTGCTTCGTTTGGTGTAAACTTGGTAATGTTTCTGGCCAGCTTGCTTAGGTCGTTCAGCTCTCTGGTCGTCTGGACGACGGTTTGGCCATTTCCTCTTCTTCCAGAGGTTTGGTTGACTCTAGGAGGAGGTGTAGCGGGGAACCCATAATTTTGAGAGTAACTTTGCTTGTACTCTTGAATGGAGGGTTCCTCCGTGCATGGTCGGTGCCAGGACCCTTGAGGTTTGGGCTTGTTTTGCTCAGCTCGTAATCCTTTTGCGTACTCCAATTCCGCCTTCATTACGGTCCGTTCCTCTTGGAGGTCGGTCAGCTGTTCATTTAAGCCGTGGATCTCTGCACATGTGGCCTCGAGATGTGTCCCGAGGGTTTTTTCTGGAGCTCCGCGTTTTGAGCTCCTCTTCCGCAGCTTTCAGGAGTCTTTCGGTTTGTTTGCTCCTCTCCATTTCACTGCTCCGATGGTCTAACAGCTCATTAACCTTTATTTGGACAGCTGTTAAATCGCTTCTTAGCGCTTGTATCTCGTCTCTGGAGTCGCGGTCATCCTTTTCTGATTCCGTTTGTTGGCTCCGGACCTCTGCTTTCAAGTGGGCATTTCGCTCTTTTGCACGTGTCAGCTTCTTTTGCATGTGTGACTTTGTTCTCTCTTCCAGCTTTAAGGTGGCGATCAGGACGTGGCTGAGACTTCCCACAATTTTCGCTAGGTCTTCGGATCCGTAGCTTCGAGTTGGATCTTTTGCCATAAGGTTTGTTAGGGCTTCGTCTAGCTGATCTTGGGAGTGACCTTGAAGGTTTATTGCTGCTTCCGGCAGTATGGTGCTTGTTAG
The DNA here is from genome assembly GCA_900490495.1 of Danionella dracula. Classification (NCBI taxonomy): domain Eukaryota; kingdom Metazoa; phylum Chordata; class Actinopteri; order Cypriniformes; family Danionidae; genus Danionella; species Danionella dracula. Next base: position 49,393 of record UELW01000447.1, read on the forward strand.
CCCGCCCAGCCAGTTCTCCAGGTCTTCCCAGTGGGTGATGGTTTCTCTTGTTGTGGCCATCGTTTGAGGTGGAAGGGAGACTTGAGACAGACTGAGGGACTGCTAAAATTTAAATTAACGAAATAATACAGAGTGTGTTGCTATGTTGAAAAGAGAGTGCTTGTTGCTGTAATAATGTGATACAAACTCTGTTGAATATTTGCTTGAGGGAACAGAACGGGGAAAAACAAAATGAAACAAAACAAGCTTGAAAATTAATTACACTTAAAAGTGAAGTTATTAAAATAAATGTGATAAAATAAAAAAATAAATAAAAATAGAAATTCTTGAATCTAACACCAGAAAGCAATATTCCTGAATTATTATAGCTACTGTCAAAACCAAGATTACATTCAGCTATAACTGGGATGGTTAAGAGGCTAAAGTTATCACCTGATTTAATCGTTAGCTGTCACAGGAAACAATTTAAACAATGCTTATTTCTTTATGAATAGGATTGAGTACATACTCCAGAGTTGTTCGTACGGCCGGGTGATCGGTTGCTTCGTCGGATCACTCGAGGGCGTCGTTGCTGGCGGAGTTCGCGCTTTCCTATTAGTTTGGGAAGAAACGAAAAGCAATGTCAGATGTCTGTAATGGCTTCAGGGTCACTTGGGGACCGTTTTCCGACTGAATCGTTCTGATATTATGTGTCTCGCAATACAGAACAGGACTCTTGGGAATGCCAAATCTAATAATTTAGGGTTTTAACCTATTACAGCTGAGACTCAAATCCTTTGCCAGAATCAGAAGCAAGAGAGCGGTTCAAGAGATAGATAGGATAGGACTGTAGTTAGAGGTGTTAAAAATTCAGAGAGGAATTGGGGGTTGTAAATTAAAACAGTAAAACAAAATTAAAAAGAGAAATAAAATAAATTTAATTGGATCCCAAATGAAAAATGATAAAATAGTTGCAAAATAGGATAAAATTTGTACAGGTGACAGCAAGCCTTGTTAATTAACGTAAGTGATGTTTATGGATGAAAGCACCTTGCTTGTCAGTTAACAGGTAAAGTCTGTCACACCAGAAAATAAAAGTGAAACTTTAATAATACCTAATAATGAAACAGAAGCAAAATAAAATAAGTCAAACACAATCCATATATTATACCGGTGATTTGAGAATGATTCTATAGGAGAGACAGGTCACACACACAGCCAATGCTGCAGTCACACACAGACACGCTAGATTTTCATGTAAACAAACAAAATGGCACCTTTAGCCACCGTCAGACCCGTTTACGGGATGACGTAAGACGTTTACTCTGGGCTGAGCTTCGTTAGGAAGCTACGCCCATCACACGACCCGCACTGCCTCAGTCTGTTTCGCGTCAGACTGTCCTCGCACGCTCAGGGCACACTACCGTTCAGAGCTTTAAAACTGCTTTTCCTAAACAGTTACGAGATGACGGCGCATCTCTCGAAAACAATGGATTTACCATAAAACGAGCTTTATTCCTCTTAAAGCTTCGCGCTCGTTCGGACGAGCCAAAATCATTAATTTTGCGCTCCCAAAGGGGCTGCACATGCGCGCTTGGTGGCTTACACAGGACTGTTCTTCTAAACAACCCCACTGGCCACGAGATGGCGGCACATCTCACGAAAACGGAACACACTCCGGTGTCTCACTCATGAAGAGTGAACAAGTACACCATTCTGTGTTCTCGCAGTTTCGTCACAAAATGGTCAATATTGGAATACACAATATTGCTTTCAGATTTAATCGGCATGCATTTTCTAGCAGCCTGAAACGAATCACGTTTCTCCTTCACGTGATTTCTCAATAGAAAACTACCCTGAATTAGCGCTTAGCATAATTCTTTTAACAGGGTGTTTCGTAATTCGCTGAAAATCGGTACTGGGAACGCAGTGATCGAATTCAGTCAAATCAGGCCTTCACACAAGCTTCTGAGCTCAATAATAAAAATTGCCTTTGCAACTTCTGTTATTACCTCTCCCCAGCGTCCCGGGGCAAGCACACGGTGTCGCTTAGCAACGTATTCTGTGTTTTAGCAAAAACTTTCAAACGTTACGCGACCAGCACTTAACTTATCACCACAGCATCAATACACATTCAAAACATTCCTTATTCGGGGTTTAAACAGTGTAACCGCTAGTGAGGCGCCCGCATTCTCCACCAATATATGTAACAAACGGGTTATCACATATTTAATAATTAATAATACGATAAGAGGCAATCATTCAATCCGTCATGTAAACAGACCAAAATATTACCTGTGTGGGCGAAGGAGCAGTTCACTGGGGGAATTAGAACCGCTGCCAGGTCTCGGGTCGATTAAATGAAGTTGTCAGATCTCAATTTACAGTTTTAGAGTCATTCTGTCCACCAGAATCAACCAATTGCTATTAATATGGATCCTTAATCAAAATGCATCTTATCCCAAAACCTGACTACCAAACATTAATTCCTATTATGTCAAGATCGTCAGCCACAGGGAACGGTCAAACACTGTATAAATCACAAACAAGGTAAGTATGTTTATAGGGTTTTATAAATCTATTCTAGACACACAAATTGGATAAATGATTTTAGCTAAGCTAACCTAACGCATTCGCTCACGCAAACACACGCACACCGAGGGGAGGGGTGAGAGAGACAGATTAGAGCAAGCGAGAGAGAGAGAGAGAGAGAGAGACAAAGTTTCAGATCCCAAGTTTAAGCTTACTCTTAATTATCAATTTAAGTATATAACCAGCTTCAGCATTCCCACAGTCGTTCTGTTCTCGTTACCCGCGTCAGAAGTTAATTAATTATCGCTTGATACCGTTTAAGATCCGTTGAGTCGATCAGGGTTCCCAAGTTGTTTGCGGGGCAGAACGAGAGGCTTCCTGTGTAGGGCTGTGAAGGTGTGCTCTGGTTGTGGGAAAATGTCCGTAAAGTCCAAAAGACGTTTCGCGTTGGTTCGGCAGTCTTTATATTTAAGATCACGACTCTGGGTTGATGAGAGCCGGGTTTTCTTCGTTGAGAAGCCAAACGATAAGAGAGTTCTGAATAGTGTACTGAGAGTAGCTGGCTAATAGCCGGAGGAGGAAGCGGACTGGAACTGGAGAAGAAGAGACTGCTATCTACGGAAGACAAAAGAAGACTTAAAACGGCAAAGAAAAGAAGACTCTAACAGCAAAGGAAAAGAGTAGACTACCAAAGAAAAAGACTAAAAAACTCTCTGGCTACAGGGGAGCGCGCCTCAGGTTTTAAATGAGAGGCGGGTCTCTCTTGCAGCTTTAGCCACTGAGAGCACTCCTGGAATCGGATTGGTGGTGACGCCATGGTCCAGCCCAGGGAGACTCTCTGTCTTTGTGAATGACTGACCTGCACAAGGCTGTTCAATCCATAGTAGGCTAAACTGAAAAATAAGCTCAACAATAAGTTATAACAAACTCTAGAGGAAAAAAAAAATATTATTTATTTTTTGTTAGTTATCTTGAAACTCTATAAATAAAATAATCAATATTAAGATTTATATAAAGAAATAAACAAATAAATTGATTCCTTAAACCTATAACCTAGTTAAACACCAAGCAAATTTGGTTGCGAAGCTCGCTTTTATTTATTTTTAACCGTGCCCCATTAAACAACAGTGTTAGTGTAGTTTATAGTTTAGTGCAGCTAAAAACTTTTTAACTACAGTCTAATTAAATAAATAATAACCTAAACAATATTGATAAAGCAGATAGATATTACTCTACATAATATGGCCTCACCACACTGTTCCTCACCAAATTGCGAAGATCAGGAGTCATTCGATCTCAGCGTCATCAAATCCGAATTAGCAGATATTGAGCTTCAGATCAGCCTCTTACAGGCCAAAAGATCCAAGCTCAAGGAACAATGTGTGGCAATCTCCGCTCATAAAAATTCTAATATTAATTCAGCGTCTGTGCACAGAAGGACAGATGCTGCTGCAGTAAACTGCACGCCAGCACTGGACCATCACAGTCCCACTTTCTTGTTTTGTGATCAGAAGAGGAAGGCGAACCCGTCCCGGGGGGCCTTCACTCCTCCCGCGCAACCAAGTTTTCAGATCCGCACCCAGAACCGGTTCACAGTTCTCAGCGAACCTGAGATGAACACTCTGGTGATTGGCAGTTCCATCGTCCGACACGTCCAAGTGACTGTCGGTACGAACAAAGCACGTACGCACTGCTTCCCCGGTGCTAGGGTTCTTGATTTAGCCGCACGTTTACCTGCAATCCTGAAGCCTGATGGCAACATCAAGGCTGTGGTCCTGCACGTCGGCTCTAATGATACGTCTCGTCGTCAGTCAGAGGTGCTAAAAGCGGATTACAGTAAACTGATCCGCACTGCTCGCCGCCTGTCACCCGCGACCCAAATTATCGTCTCTGGCCCTCTGCCAACGTATCGAAGGGGAACCGATAAATTCAGCAGACTTTTTGCGCTCAGAGAGTGGCTCACCACCTTCTGTCGAGAAGAGCAGTTATTGTTTGTTGACAACTGGAATCTCTTCTGGGAGCGCCCTAATCTCTTCCGTCCTGACGGCCTCCATCCAAGCAAGCTAGGCTCTAAACTTCTGTCAGATAACATCACTAGGGCCCTTATTAGCATCTGACTAAATAATGCCAAAATAACACCTTTGAACACTGCCCCAGAAACCAACCTAAAACCTGTCAAAACCTAACATTTGCTATCGAAACAGTGTCCATACCACGAAAACAGAAAATAACTATAAACAACAAATTACTTAACACCAATAATCTGATCAATATAAAATTAGACTACAAATTATACAACTCGCAAACGTACTCTCTAAAATTTGGTCTCCTAAACATTAGATCTCTTACACCAAAAGCTGTAATCATAAATGAATTAATCTCAGAACTGAACCTTGACATACTGTGCCTAACTGAAACATGGCTCACTCCAAACGATTATTTTGGATTGAATGAAGCGACACCCAAAAATTACCGTTACAATCATGAACCGCGCTCAACTGGTCGTGGTGGAGGTGTTGCCACAATATATAGAAATACCCTAAACACAACCAAAAAGACAGAACATAAATTTAAATCCTTCGAAGTACTTGTGCTCCATGTTACACCGGCAAAATCAAAACAAAGATGTGCATTCTCTGTAACATTAGCTGTTGTCTACAGGCCACCAAAACACAATTCTAGCTTTCTTCAAGAATTTGCTGATTTTGTCGCACATCTTTTGGTCGAAGCAGATAAAATACTTATTTTTGGAGACTTTAACATCCATATTGATGACAAAAAAACTCGTTGGGTATTGCCTTTACAGACCTCCTAAATTCATGTGGGTTTAAGCAAAATGTGGTCGGCGCAACTCACCGTCTAAACCACACTCTAGATTTGGTTCTATCTCATGGCATTGACCTAAGTGACATTGTTATATCGCCTCAAAGTGAGGACATCTCAGACCACTATCTTGTATCTTGTGCTATGCAGACTATAAACATTAGCAGTAGCATTCAACGCTACCAACTAGGGAGAAATATAAACCAAAATACTAAAGAAGCATTTATAAGAAACCTACCAGATATTACTCAACTTTCTAGTGTACCTGCAGATGAAAATGAACTTGAAACGATCACCTACAGTTTGAATAATATTCTCGCTAACACCCTAGACACTGTAGCCCCGCTTAAATTAAAACAAGTCAGAGATAGACAGGCCACTCTGTGGTCTGATGATAATACAAAGGTGCTAAAAAGACAAACCAGAAACTATGAGCGTAAATGGAAAAAAACTAGATTGGAAGTATTCAAAATTGCCTGGAAAGAGAGCATGTCTAAATATAGACTAGCACTAAAAACTGCAAGAACTAACTACTATCACAAGTTAATAGAAACAAATCAAAATAACCCACGCCTCTTATTTGAAACAATGGCTAATTTACTAAACAGTCAAACATCGACAGATTCAAATGCAGCTATAAAATTTAGCAGCAATGATTTTATGAATTATTTCTCAAATAAAATTACCTCTATCAGATGCAAAATTACTAAAACTCATATTCAATCAAAGCAGTTTAACTCAAACCCTATACCTTTGACTCACTCACTGCAGAATTTTTCAAATATTGACCTGAAAGAACTGCTAAAAATAATCACAGCATCTAAATCATCAACATGCTCTCTAGATCCTGTACCAACAAAATTACTGAAAGAATTGCTACAAATAGCTCAAGAACCATTTCTAAATATTATAAACTCATCTCTAACGCTAGGTTACGTTCCCAAACAGCTAAAACATGCAGTAATTAAACCACTAATCAAGAAAACGCACCTGGATCCTACTGAGTTATCCAACTATAGGCCAATCTCTAACCTTCCGTTCTTGTCAAAAATATTAGAGAAAGTTGTTATAGCACAGCTCAGCTCCTTCTTACAGAAAACAACTGTTATGAAGAACTTCAATCTGGATTCAGAGCGCATCACAGCACAGAGACTGCGCTGGTTAAAATTTCAAATGATCTATTACTTGATTGGGATCAAGGAAATATCTCTCTTCTAGTTCTGCTAGATCTCAGTGCAGCCTTCGATACGATAGATCACAGGATTCTCCTCGAGAGACTAGAAAACGATGCAGGCATCCAGGGCCAGGCTCTAAGATGGTTTAACTCTTACCTCTCTGACCGGAGTCAGTTTGTTCATGTAAATGGAGACTCATCGGACACAATAGCAGTAGAGTATGGAGTTCCTCAAGGATCCGTTTTGGGACCCATCCTATTCTCAATATACATGCTGCCCCTTGGCAAAATTATTAGAAGACATGGTGTTAGTTTCCATTGCTATGCAGACGACACCCAGCTCTATATATCAGCAAAACCTAACGACCCTTTAAAGCTAAATAAGATCTCAGAATGTGTCGCTGATATCAATGATTGGATGAATGAAAATTTTCTTATGCTAAATCCAGATAAAACAGAAATATTACTTATTGGCTCTAAAAAGCAATTACAGAATCTCTCTGCTTTAAATATGGAACTGGGGGGACACACTGTTATTTTTCCACTACAGTTAAAAATCTTGGCGTTATTATAGATAGTGAACTGACGTTTAAGAACCATATCTCTTATGTTACTAAGACTGCTTTCTTTCACCTCAGGAATATTGCTAAAGTGCGGAACATGCTGTCTATCGTAGATGCAGAAAAATTAGTGCATGCTTTCATGACTCCAGAATGGATTATTGTAATGCTCTGTTAGCCGGCTGTCAGCCCACGCTACAAAAATTACAGTTAGTCCAGAACGCAGCAGCTAGAGTTCTCACAAGAACAAAGAAATATGATCACATTACACCGGTTTTGTGCTCTCTTCATTGGCTTCCTGTACAATATCGCATTGACTACAAGATTCTGCTCCTTGCCTTTAAGGCACTGAATGGCTTGGCTCCGGCCTACCTGAGCAGTCTCCTATCACGATATATTCCAGCTCGCTCTCTCCGATCAAAAGAAGCAGGACTATTGATTGTACCAAAGGTTAGTAAATCCACAAGAGGTGGAAGAGCGTTCTCATATAGAGCCCCGAAGCTCTGGAATAAACTACCGGATGTTGTCCGCAGCTCAACTACGCTCACAGATTTCAAAACTAAATTAAAAACATATCTGTTTAAACTGGCATTCCAATAATTATCTCTTGGTATTTGTCTAAACAGATATGGTGCCTGAGCACCATATAATACAAACTGTTTGAAAAAACAATGTGGTTCAATGTTCCTCTCTAACCTATCCTCATTATTTATCTCTCCTCCTGCAGCTGATGCTGATCACTTGTTTGTTGTCTATGTTACAGTTTACTAACCGTTTTCTCCATTTCTTAGTTCCTGTTTTGTCTTTGTTTGTTTTGTTTGTTTTTTTTTCAGGTCCTGTCCGGCAAACCGTTCATCGATGGATTTTTAGTTTGTATGTTCTTTATGCTGGGGAGGTGATTAGCACCTGCCTCAGTCAGCGGGAGTCCCCTCTCAGAGGGAACTCCTGTCTGCTCTGCCTGATCCTCATGGGGACTTTGTGAAGCTGCTTTGAAAGCAATTGCTAAAGAAGCGCTATATAAAAACTGATTGATTGATTGATTGATTGATTGACTCTCATCTGAAGAGAAGTTCGCTCTTGATTGCATTCATTAATAAACGAAGCTATATCATCAAGAGAGTACCGGATAATTTTTTCCACAATTAAATCCTTTCAGGGACATTATAAGGGTCCCAATGAGATCAAACACTCGGGGTCAGTTACGAGAATTCATTCGTTCATTCGTTCGTTTTAAACTGACTAAGCTATTAACTGTACAGTACAAATTATCCCGTAACATGGGAGTACATTTCAGGAGATATGTGTGAGCCCGAAAGTGTCCTTTAGCATACGTAGTGTTCTTAAAAGCAGTTTTTGTGAGTACGGTATAAGATCACGCTTCTGTGTCTCTGCCTGCTAGATCGCGGTGCTTTTTTGATCTAGCGGTCATGGCAGGGTCAGCGAGTTCACACGGTGCTGGGAACCATCAGGTGACGCTGGGGTTATCTGCTGACCCCGTTAATCCGTGAGGGTAATTACGTTTTGACTTGTTTAAAGTGAGGCCTGAGCGATGACGCCATTCGATCAGGGGTAGGCCCCCGTCGGGAATGTGGCTTCTTTCAGAATTAAAGGTGCAGTGACTGAAGCCGAGTCTATACTCCTTACAATAATTAGATTGCGACCCTTTTTATTTAGGAATTAAACATTTTAACATGTTATATTCTCTTACAAATTCAATATCAGTTGATTTAAATTTCTTTCAATGTATTTAGATGTTTTCCCAGTCTAAAAGATAGATTTGTTTTAAAGTCAATACAATTTAGAATTCATTTCTTTTAAATTCCCATAATCCCTCTGGACGTCAGAAACTTATCACTCAACTTCTTGATGAAGTTTATAAAATAAATGCTATTCTATCTGTTTGCACCCAAATTGCAAAGCCTAAATTTCACTTTTAACTTTACTCTTGGTTTAAGTTTGATAAATTCATATGCTCAGCAGAGTTTTATAGGTTTCAGTAATCCTATTGATTCCAAACCCATTTCAACTATGTTAGTTTGTTAGTATAAAAGTACCTAATGTTGTAGCCATTTTCCGCTTCTCAGCTCCGAAGCCTTCATGATTCTGAACCATTCTGAGAGAGATCAGGAGATGATTGATGAAGGTCTTTGATGAAGGTCTTTGTCAGACGAGTGATTTGCACAGTTGATTGTCTCTTCCTCAGATCTGACCCCTCTCCTCTCCATTCCCCTTCTCTCTTCCACACCTCCTCGTGGGACGCATCCTTCCTCCTTTTCCCTCAAGCTGCTCACTCCAGGCCAGAAACTCCTAATGGACTTACAGGAAAGTGTGTGAAAAACAGTCTCTGTAACCAGCGCAAGCAACGTCATCCCAATGTCACAGTCTGCTCCACCCCTTCCTTGGGTGCACCACCATGTTGGAGGAATACAGTCTTTGGGAAGGAAGTGTTGTGTGGGTAGAGAGAAAAATAGGGTACTTGTATCAGATGATCCGTTCGCATGCAGATGATGTTTGCATACGCAGACAAGGCCAGAAGCCTGTGCAGTCCATGGGTCAGATCTGAACACGGTCATGATGATTCCAGGTGCTTGAAGAACTCTATCATCTCCACTCAGAAGGCCATCCGCATGCTTCAAACTCAGAATTGATCAAGATTTCATTTAAAAAAAACAAAAAAAAAACAAGTTAGTTCTTATTCAGATTTATCTTGGGTTGGAACATCAAACTCTGCTTTGATTTAGTTACACACAAAATAATTCCCTGTGGTTGTTTTCCCATAGTATAAAATACACTTTTGAAAATAAATTCAATAAAGACAGACTACGACTTTCAGTCCGATTTCTCTTTACTTTTCAGCACAAGATCTTTCAGGAAACAGCAATGTGATGGGTTACAGAACCTGGCTCGAAAACTGCACCTCCTTTGGTGTGTCATAGGCGCGATATATATACAGGAAGTTATCTCTAAATCAAGCTAATTCAGCCCACATTATGTTCAATGTTCAAGGTGTTATTACCTAAGTATCACGTGGCAGTTATTCTGCTGTTACTAACATTTCCTTATCAGAAAAATGTCACTCCGTTTTAAGGTCAGACTGTCTTTTTCATGGAATCAAAACCAATGTATGAATTAAACAAATGTTAAATCAGGTCACCTAATTGCCAAAACACCCACATCCCCAATCAACTTAATGTTTCAATTTCCTTTCAATTAGGGTGCATTTTTTATTTATTTATTTATTTTTTTTAAACAAAAGTCCCTCTATCTAAAATAATTCTCTTAGGGAAGAACCACAACCTTTCAATTAAACATACCAACTAAGTCAATTTAATTTATGCAAAAAAGGAAAAGTCACCTCAAAGAGTCAAATTACATGTCTTTAACATAACTATTATGAATTTTCACGTCTACATTCGCAAGATTTTGTCTTTTATAACATGTTTGATTTGTCTTTTGCTAAATTTAATTCAGCACCAAAGCAGTTAGTTTAATTTCTTTTCCTTTTTTCTCCGTTTTACTTTTTAAGTCTTAACCTCTAGTTTATTTTCCCCAATTTGTAGATGTATAATTAATTATGTAGCAACAATTTAGTTCCACAATTTTAGTCAAAGTTGTTTGATAGATTTATTTTTATGCTTGTTCTAATTTATACTCTTAATAGTTTAATAACTAAATAATAATGTTTAAGCTTAATGCTTCTGAATTTTAATAATTTTCCCCAGTGTTATTAGGAAAGTACTTTCCACTGCATTCAAGCACAGATGTCACTCTCACACATTCACAGATTTCATCACACATTTGTTGTCACATGCAATGAAAATCTGGGCTTTTAATTTATTCGCATGCGCTATAACACATAAAAATATGTGTAGTTGCAACCAAGTTTCTCTTTTTTATTGGCCCAAAATGTTCTATTATTTCTTTTTTGGCAAGTCTCTAATTCTTGCTGGCGCGCTTAGATTTCCTTGGGTTTAACTTGGGTTATTATGATTTCACTCATATTTTCCCATTGGTTCCCCAGACTCAAAATCTTTTCCTTCTCAAAATAAGCTTTTTCCTTCTCAAAATCCATGGTTTTTTTCCCTCTCAAAGACAGTAGGTTTTATAATTTCTATCTTTCCCTATTTAATAATTTTAATCCTTTCCCTATTCTTACCTACTGTTTGATTTAGCGTTCTAATTAATTTTTTTTATAGTGGGCACTCCCCACTACCCCACAGACCTGGGCTTTTTCCAATTTTTCACCTTCCACCAGCCTCGTCAGCACTGGGGCTTTTGAAAACGGGTCTGCCAATTTTCTCTTAATTGTCAATCACAGTTTACTACTTGTGAGATGTCCTCACACAACCACTTCTCATATATTCCTTCTCAAAATCTTTTCGCATGCATTTCACTAAATATTCAAAATCTCTTACCTCCACTGTTGATTTCTCTCCGCAGTCAAATATTTGGAAACACGGACAAGATCGCTTTTTCTCTTTAAACTTCACAATATGTATAAAATAATCGACAGTTATATAGAGAAACCCCAATTCAACACTTGATTTAATGTAACCAATAGCAGAATTTAATTAAAAGGTTTTGCTTACCTTTTGAAAGGGTGGCGCCGCCTCTCTGGTGTTGAATTTAGGAATCTCTTAGGAGTCTCTTAGAGTCATCACGTCGGAGGTCACCAATTTGTAGGACTTTACGGCGTCCAATGCGTGTTCAAAATGACCAAGAGACATATTGCCAACTGAACGAGTTTTAATTTGACTTCAGCAGGAGATATCAAGAGCAGTTACAGCGCGCTGGAGAGGCTCTATTAGCTTCTCTCTCCGTTTTCAAAAGCCATAGCTTTTTATCCACTCTCAATCCGTTTCTGGAGAAACGAAACCAGGTGTTATTTTTCGTCTCCGCGACTGGTACAAGGCGGCTACTCTGACGTAGGATGGTCAGCTCCCTGCCTGGTACAGGATGCCTCCTTTTGCTTCATGGTTTCTTCATTCTGTTGCAACAAGGAATTTTCGCTTATCTGCTAAGTCCAGATGTTTTCCCTTGCTCAATAACAAGATGTGCTTCTGGCCTTCAGGCACACAAACTCCTAACTCTTCAGTTTTTCTTAATAAGAATTTAAAAGGTAAAAAGTTGGTTAATAAAATAAGTACTTTTAAATATTTAAAAGGTAAAATATAATTCCCACACTATGCATTCCAGACTTCAGGCTGTAATTGACTGCAAAAGATTTGCAATTAAGCATTAAAAAGTGAAAGTTTCATTTATGACTATTACTCTGTCCCGTTACTTTTGGTCCCTTAACAAGTGGGAGGCACTAATGTAAACTGTTGTAATTCCTGCAACGTTCACCTGATTTGGATATAAATACGCTAAAATTAAAACTGACAGTCTGCAGTTAAAATGGGATCTTGTTCGTTTCATTTGAAATCCTTTATTGTGGTGTGTAAAGCCAACAATGTTAAAATGTTAGACTGTAGTTTAATGAACCAAGATTAAACATTTTTGCCATTTGGTCCGTAATACCTTGGGTTGAAATTTCCACATTTCTGGAGAATCAGGACACTGTGTTGTAATTCAACAAACTGTGTTGACAGTCTCGATATTTAATGTACTTTTCCCCTTGTATGTATGCAGTAAAAAAAGTTCCTGATGTTGGAATTTCAATCTCACGTTAAACTTATTTAAATTTTAGTTTAAGTTTTCACCAGAGGTGATTAAGAGGTAAACTCAAAGTGTTTTTCCTTTTAGAAAAAACAGGTGCTTTGAGGAGATTTTGGAAGTTCCTGAAGTCCTCTTTCCATCGACATCCCCACGAGAACGTGTTAAATCCAGAGAATGATCACTGTCCAGAGCGGTCAGCAGCAGCTTCTGATCCTTCCTGTGCTGGTCTCCCTGATGGTGAGTCTTTTAGTGAGAAAACACTGCTATTGATTTATCATATTTATTGATTTATATATTATTTTTTCACCTGACAAAAACTAATGAGTTTTTTTCTTTATTTTAGAAATGACAGATGATTTGATGAGATTTTCCAAGTCCTCTTTCCATCGAAATCAAGAGAAGGTTATCGATTTTGGGTTGAATCCAGAGATCGATGACGCTGACCTACACATAGAAAGGATTCTACATGCAAAACTCAAAGCTGCCGCCCGTCTCGAGGTGTGTTTGCCGGGCCAGACGAAAGTAGAGCCGGACCTCCAGAAGGAGGTGAAGGATCTTGTGCTGGGGGCAGAGATCATTGACTCTGAGGCTGGCTCATCGAGGTCTCTCCGTCCGGAGGTGTGTTCATCTACAGAGGTGCTACCCCTGCATCCAGAGGTATGGGAACGCTTTGGTATAGCGAAGGTAGACCTGTTTGCCGTCAGAGGATGCCGGCTGTTCTACGCTCTGTCCCAGGCTCCTTTCGGGATAGATGCGCTGGTGCATTACTGGCCCAGAAAGAAACGTTAGTATGTGTTTCCCCCAGTGAGCCTCCTTGCAACCTTCCTGTGAAAGATCAGGGAGGGTGAGGCAGAGGTCCTAGTGGTGGCACCTTATTGGCCCAACCGACCTTGGTTCGTAGAACTCTGCTCCCTCGTGACAGTCCCTACCGACAGTCCCTCCCGGGCCAGTTTCCCTGCGGTCAGACCTTCTTACGGGGTGGGCACGATCACCCGCGTCCAGACCTCTGGAATCTCCATGTCTGGCACATCATGCTGCGGAGGACTCCGAGTAATGCCACAATCTGTGGTTCAAACTCTGTCTCTTGCCAGAGCTCCCTCTACTAGAGCTTTTTATAACCTTCCTTCAAGAGTGTCTGGATAGAGGACTGTCTCCATTCACCCTGAAGGTTTACATCCTATTTCTGCTCATCACCTTCCGGTTGAAGCCAATAGGTTGGGACAACATGAGTTTCCTCAGAAGGGTTACAACCTCTAGGCTGTCCTTAGTTCCCTCCTGGGACCTTTCCATTGTCCTTAGAGGACTTCAGGGTCCTCCATTCGAGCTGCTTGAATCAGTAGAGCTTAAATTTCTATCAATTAAGACAGCACCCCTGGTCGCATTGGCCTTGATTAAGAGGGTGGGGCTCTGCAGGCACTCTCTGTTGATGAGACCTGCTTCAAGTTCAGACTTGGTGATACTCATGTTACTCTTAAACCCAGGCCTGGATATCAGCCCAAGGTTCCTACCATCCCCTTCAAAACTCAGGTAGTGAACCACCAAGCTCTGCACAGAGAGGAGGCAGCACCAGCTCCTGGTCCCAATTGCCCAGTTCGAGCACTGAGGATCTTTGTAGAAATGACCCGGAGCCTTAGAAGTTTGGAGGACAGCAGACAAAAGGGAAGGTTGTCTCCAAACAGACCTTGGCCCACTGGCTAGTGGAGACCATCTCTACGCATACACAGTGTCTGATATCCGTTGCCCCCTGCAGTTGAGAGCCTCCTGGGCGCTGACAAGAGGTACTCCACTGGCAAAGATCTGCAAGTCTGCGGGTTGGTCGACACCCAACTCCTTCGCCAGGTACTTTAACCTGAGTGTTGAATTCGTCTCTTCAGCCGTGCTAAGTGGTGGGAGCATTGTCTGAGATGTTTAAAGGGGTGTCCAGCTTTGCTTGCGCCATTCTTAGTTATACGTGTGCTATTTTTTCTCCTGGAGATAACCTCCAGCTTTTTGGCTCCTCTCGCCCAACAGGCGCTGTAAAGTAAGCAAACTATTCCTACGTTCTGTCCATGTGTGTGTGTTGCCCTCTATGAGAGATTACTGGCTGAATCTTTTATGTTTTAGTTCCCCAAAAGGCTAACTGTTGAAAAAGCCTCGTCAGACAGCTAAACCTTCTCACTCTACCGAGTTTGGGCATCATGTGAATACGGATCTTAATGACGTTAGAAATATGTTTGATGATCATGATGAGTATGTTTGTAGAGACAACAGTTTGTCTGAATCAACTTTAGTTTTGTCAGATGGCAATCTACTATAAGTAGCCAGTTTCAAACCAGTTTCGAAACGTATTGAGATTATGACTCAACAAACTGTTCATGGTTATAGCTAAAGAAAACCATATTAACTAAGGAAGAATTCCCCTTTATTCTTAAATATTATTCTTTCTTTCTTTATTTTATTCACATGTTTAGATTTTTTATAGGACCCTAATTCAATTCAGCGGGCGTCACGGTGGCGCAGTGGGTAGCACAGTCGTCTCACAGCTGGTTTGAGCCTCGGCTGGGTCAGTTGGTATTTCTGTGTGGAGTTCTCATGTTCTCCCCGTGATCACGTGGGTTTACTCCGGGTGCTCCAGTTTTCCCCACACGTCCAAAGACATGCAATATAAGCGAATTGAGAAAAAACTATTGTACACAGTGTTTGAGTGTGAATGAGTGTGTGTGAATGTTTCCCAGCGATGGGTTGCGGCTGGAAAGGCATCCGCCGCGTAAACCATGTACCAGAGGAGTTGGCGGTTCATTCCGCTGTGGCGACCCCGAAAGGCAATAAAGCCGACATGAAGATGGATGGATGGAATTCAATTCAGGAAATGAAACCGAATTTGGGTCTATTTTCTGGAGAACTTGTGTTTAGTTGTACAAATTGTCAGGATTTGTTAACATGGTAAAGGCATGTTTTTCTGCGAAAGTTAAGGTATTGGGCACCCTCTTCTTATTCCATTATTCTTGTGGGGAATTGTGTATACACAGAATTCAACTTACAATTTAATGTAATTTTGAACACTATATGAATGTATAAACAACTGTATGTATTTTCTTGGGTTTTCAAAGTGTGTTAAATGTTTACATTATGTTTTTAATTTTTGATGGTCATTGTTATGTTTGTCAATTTAGGAATTCTTCAATTATTTTGGATGGGTGTGTAGACACAAGTGGAATCAGCTGGGGGGAGTGTAACAGTGTGACAATTCTACTTTATTCACATTTGTTTTGTGTGAATGTGTGGCTCCTTTAATTTTGGTTAGCGCTTACATTTACTGATTGACCAACTGCGGTATGTTCAAGTTCCGGAGAGGTCATTAAATTCAAACCAGCTAAGAGAGTGGAAGGACTGGGACTCTATGACAAATAAATTCCCGGTGAGTGTAACTGACTTTCATGTTCAACAGAATAATTCCGTAGAATCATCAGAAGTTGTCAAGAAGTTAACACACAATGCAGAAGTAGATGTGAATCGTTACATATGTAGTTGTTAATAGCCTTCTAAATGAGGCATACTTTTGGGCTACATTTTGTCAACTTACCTTTCACTGAGGTTATGAATAGACTGTTATTAGACCACTTTTGAAAAAAAAAATGCTAGTTAGGAATAACAATTTCAAATTCGGACTATTTGACAAATCTTTATCGCCATAATCAACTAATTTATTTAATGTATTTTATTGTCTTATAATAAAATTGAATTTAATAAAATAACTTAATAGACACACTTAGACATATTAGCGAATGCTACAGGTCACATGGAAGAGTAAATTATTCAATAGAAAATAAAATAAAGTCAAACCTGTGATTATATTGATGTGTGGTTAATTATAAAGCTAAAAGAAAAAAAAAGAATAAACAAAAGCCAAACGGTTGGATGATAGTTTTAGTAGAATGGGAATTTAATGTTTAGCAAAACATATTAGCAAGGTTCTTAATAAAAGTCCACGAAACAAGGGTTTTGTTGAAAAAGCTTGCGTTGTCATAAAAACCGTGACGTCAGAGCGCTTTCAGAAAGCCACTGCGTGCGTGCGCGCGCGCGCTCGCGCGTCGCATCCTGGAGTTTACCGCAATGCATCAGAGCCAGGCGTTACCGAAGCAAGTGGAACCGAGCCGTTTGAACATGGAGCGTTGAAGGAAACAACCGATGAAACGAGTCACCGAAACTAGCAATACATTCGGTAAGTAATGTCACAATTTACAGGACCGTGGTTAGCAAGATGTTTACAATATATGATATCGAGAGAGAGAGATTGTCGTTTCTAAAATGATCTAATCGTGGTATTAACGTTGCGATGGTGACTCAAATTAGTTAATCCTATCTATATTTTAAATATGTGTGTTTTCTCAATGTGACATTTACATAGATTTATTTAAGTAAGAGTTATAATGTACCTTAAACCTAATCATTTACCGAACGGTTATTTGTAGAAACTGTAACTTATAATAATAAATAACTGGGATAAATAGTGTTCAATGTTTGTGTTTGGTTCCAATCATTTATTTAGGACAGATCGTATAGTCAATTTTTGTTAACATGACTGTATTGAAATGTGTTCATGTGGTTTATAACCACTAGAGGGCAGTGCATTACAAGTGATACTGAAGGTTTTGATATTCTCAAGAGTGAAGAGAAATGGCACTCGACGTGTGGGTAGCATCAATACATGGTACGAGGATGAAACCGAAAAAGA